>VZDJ01000251.1:616179-679673 GCA_008694505.1 Cyanoderma ruficeps | reverse complement strand
GAGGAGGAGGAGGAGGAGGAGGGGGATGCCAGAGGTTGTGATGGGGTTTGGGGTGTGCTGAGACCCCCTGTCATGACCTCCCATCCCTGTGCTCTGGCCCAGCCCTGCTGTCCCCCCTGGCCATGTTTGGCCAGGCCGGGCCCCTCTGCAGCTCCCAGGGGGCTGCAGGGCAGGGTCGAGGGGTCCTGCGGGCCTGGAGGTGATAAATCCCCCCCACCCGAAACCCAACCCCGCCTGGCAGCTGCTGCCCTGCCAGGCCCAGAGACCCCTGGCCCACCTGCCCCGGGAATCTGGTCAGAATTCCAGCGAGAAGCTGCTGCTGTTGAGTGACTGATGGCAACGGGCGGGGAGCAGGGTCTGGCACAAGGTCCCCAAACTGGGAATGGGGTCTCTAAACTGGGGATTCTAAACTGGGCACATGCTTCCCAAACTGGGAATAGGGTTCCTAAGCTGGGAAGGGGTTTCTAAATTGGGCACATAGTTCCCAGCTGGGAACAGGGTCCCCAAACTGGGCACAGAGTTCCCAAACTGGGAGCAGAGTCTTCATACGAGAAAAGGATCCCACGTGGTTCCCAGACTTTGAATGTGGTCCTGAATTGGACACACAGTCTCCAAACTGAAACTGGGAAAAGCGTACCCAAAGTGGAAATGGGATCTCTGAACTGGGAAAGAGGTCTCCAAACTGGGAAAATGGTATTGAACCTGGGAATGGAGTCTGCATTTGGCCACACGGTTCCCAAATTGGGAATGGGGGTCCTTAAACTGGGAATGGAGTCCCCAGAGTGGGCACACAGTCCCCGGGCTCAGAACGGGGTCCCCAGCCACGCTGTGGAAGTTGTTTGGGACAAGCAGTGCCGGAGCCAAGGGCCCTTCCTGTCCCTTCCCAGGCTGGATCCGGTGACTGGCGGTGACTCAGGAGTGGCCGCAGTCACATCCTATCCCCGCCACGTGCCCCTGGCCTGGCACCGCGCCCCAAACCTCCCATGGGCACTGGGACTGGATCCTGGGGGCTCAGCCCCATGGCAGGTTCAGCCACAGGGGTCAGGTCTTGCCTCAGGGCAGGGGACACAGCCCGATTGTCCCAGTGCCACCTGCACTGGTGTCCAGTTGTGCCGGAGCCATTTCCACGGCTGGGTCACCTCCAGCACTCGCTGTGCCCGTCCCTGATGTCCCACAGCTGGGGGGGGGGGCAGATAGGTGTCCCCAGAGTGCTCGGAGGGGGCTTCTCCTCTCCTCATCATTGCCTCACCCCTCTCCTGCCTGTGGCTCACCCTTGGCAGGCTGGATGAGAAGGGAAACTGAGGCACGATGCTGGCACGTGTGTGTGGGAGCCGTTTGGGATTTTTCCCAGCCACAGCCCTTTCCCATCTGCTCCTGGCCCACACCCCGTGTCCATGTGCCACATCCCGGGCTGGGATTGCTGGGACCAGGAAAGGGCTGGGCCCCTTAGGGTGCCGGGTGTCTGGGGGGAAGGAGTTCCCTGCCATCCCCAGCTATTTGGGGGAGATAATGGTGCAGGGATGGGGGTCAGGGGATGGGCTGGGACACTGGGACCGGCAGGACATCACTTCAGGAATGAGGGCTGATCACCCCAGGAATGGGGAAGCATCTCCCCGGGGATCAGGGAGCATCGTTCCTGGGAGAATCATCAGCCCGGGAATGGGGGAACGTTGCCCCAGGGGGAATTGATGCCCCCAGGAATAGGAAAGCCCCAGAGAGGTTAATCACCCTAGGAACGGGAAGGTATCACCCCAGGAATTGGGGTGCATCCCTCCGGGGGGCTGCATCACCCCAGGGATCAGGGAAGCGTTGTCCCAGGGGGATCCATCACCGGCGGGACCCCCCCATCCTCCGGGCTGCTGACGGACGGCCCCAGGCGCACATTCCCGGCGGGGTTGCCCCCGGGCTCGGGCTCAGGCATCCGCACCGCCCCGGGCTGGGAGCAGCTGTCGCCGAGCTGGGGCACGGGCGCTGCTGCGGGGTCACGACCCGGCAGCTGGGCGAGCCCCCCGAGCCGCGGCAGAGCTGATTTTAGCCGGCGGGAGCTATTCCCGGGCTCTGACCCGGGTGAAGGGCGGGCGGGGGGGTGACCGAGCCACCTCCCCCCTCCCGACATGTCCCCGGCGGTACCACGGGAAGGGCCGGTGCTGGCAGGGGCCTGGTGATGTCTCCGTGGGACAACGCCCGCAGCTCACAGCCCCGCTCTGCTCTCCCGTGGGAGACCAGCCCGCCTCTCCCGTGGGGATTTTGGGGTCCCTATGGATTGTCCCCACAGTGCATCCCCCTTGGGAACAGCCCCGGCGCTCTGGTGGCCCCAGCGTGGCTCCTGCTCGCCTGCACAGAGCATCCCCAAGGGCTCATTTTGGGGAGGGGGAGCGGGGGGGGGCTGCTCGCGCCCCTCCCGCTGTATTTTTAGTCCTTTCCTTATAAGGTTCCCATGAATTTTGGGAGCTGAGAGCGGAATGAAGTCATCGCTGAGGTCATCCCGCCTCATCCCCCCTCCCTGTCCCGGCGCGGGCTCACCCCACAGGGAGTTTTTGTGTGGGCTCCATTGAAACTCCCCTCGCCCAGCCTGGGAGGAAACAAAACCCTTCCCTGGCTGGCGGGGGGCCAGGCTGCGGGGGGTGCCGGGGCTGTGAGGGGCTGCGGGAGCCCGTGAGGGACTCCAGGGGCTCTAAAAGCTACAGCCCAGGCAATAATTGGCAGCTTTCCCAGAGCTGCAGCCCCCCGGACCCCCTGCCCCCCTTGCACACTCCTGTACCCCCCTGGTGCTCCCAGAGTGTGAGCAGGGTTTGAGTGCAGGGCACCTCCATTTCTCTTCCCAGCCCCCCAAAGCAGCATGGTCCCCAAAATCATTCGGGGTGGGACAGTGGGTGCTTCCTGTGGGGCCTGGGACACTCTGGTAGGGTCTGGTGGAATTTGGGGTCAGGGAAGATGTGCCCGGTGGGTGTCCGAGCTGCAGCCCCAGCCAGGGTGGTCATGGGGTAACCCAAGCACCCTTGTCCCCCCCAGGGTCACGTTTGGTCCCCTCAGGGTCGTGTTTGGTCCTGTTGTAGTCCCACAGCGCTGAGGGACAGTCCAGGTCCCACCGGGAACACTCCTGATCCCACTGAGGACAGTCCCACGAGGGACATCCTTCATCTCACGGGGAACATGACTGGTCCCATCAGGGACACGTTCAGTTCTGTTGGGGACACACTCAGCCCCACCAGGGACACACTTGATCCTGTTGGGGACACACTGTGTCCCATCAGTGACACATCTGGTCTTGTTGGGATGCGCTCAGCCCTGTCAGGGACATTCTCGGTCCTGTTGGGGACACACTTGGTGCTGGTGGGAACACTCTTGTCCAGAGTCCTTCAGGCACTCGCTGGACCCGGACGAGCTCCACCAGGGCTCACTCTCCTGGCTGCAGCCCCCGCGGATTCCAAAGGCCCCGGCAATCTCCCCCATCCCCCGGCTGACTCCCAGATTTCGGCACTTCATCCCATCCTCCTCCTCCTCCTCAGTCTCCTCCTCCTCACGGGGCGGAAGGGGCGCCCCCTCCCCCCGCCATCTGTCCCCCCTCATCACTCTGTCAGCACTGGCTGGAATGTGGATTAATTTCGGGAGGAATGTCACCCCCCGCACGGCGAGGCTTCGCCCGAGCCATCTCCGTCTCCTCCTCAACATGGTCCACCCCTCTTCTGGCCCCGGGAACCCCAGCTTTGGGGGGCACTGGGGGCTCGGGGGGCGCTGCTGGAGCTGCTGCCGGGCTGATGCTGCCCAGGCACCCCGAGGTGTGTTGGACCAGGGGCTGATTGAACGCAGACTCGGCACCTGATTAAATGCATCAGAGGGGGATTTTTTTTTTTTTTAATACGGTGTTTGGATCCGTTGGAGTTTCACCTTAAAAGGAATCTGTCGCCTTCGGGCAGGGGAGGGGGCCGGGGGCTTCACAGGGAGGAAGGCAGCTGAATGTTGGGTTCTTATCGGTCCCTGGCTCTGAGCATCCCCGGGCGCTGGCGCGGGAATTCCCGAGCTAAATCGGGCGTGTGGAGAAGCGCCGGGGCCGGCCAGGCGGGCGGGCCGGCCAAGGCCCTTGAGCAGCGATGCCGAACACAGCCGTGGGTGCGAGGCTGGCGGGGCCCGGGGATGCCATGGCCACCCGAGTCACCGTGTCCCCTCGCCCGCGGTGACTCAGCCCTTTGCTCGGCATGAAGCGGCCCATTCTTCAGCCGGAGGCTGATTCATGCGGCTCTCCCCGCGCCGACCCCACGCCCGGCCGCACAACGGGGCGATTGAGCCCCAGCGGCTCCTGGCAGCCCCCGGAAAGGCCATGGCCCCTGGGGTGAGGTGTCCCCACGGCGGTGCCGGGGCTCTGGCAGTCCCGTGCCGGGCTCTGCGGGCTGTTCCGCGGGCGGCCTGCCCGAGCCGGGCAGGAGCAGCGGCTGGTGCTGTTGGCTCATGGCTCGGGGCGCTGGCACGGCGTTGGCTGGGCTGGGCTGGCATCCCGTCCCCGCTCCCCCGGCAGCCCAGGCGGGGGCTGGGGAAGCTCAGTGAGCCCTGAGTGGCATCGGCGGGGACCCGGGGATGGGGGAGCATCACCTCGGCGGGGGTGGCATCGGTCTGGGGGTCCATAACCCCAGGGGGCTGCACCCTGGGAATGGGGGAGCACCCTCCTGGGGACATTGCCCTGGGGGGCTGCATCAGCACAGGGGTGGGCTGCATCGCCCCAGAGGTTTGGACCGAGCTCCAGGGACGTGCATTGTCTGAGAGATGGGAGAGAGCCATTCCACGGATCCTGCCCCCGGCCCGTGCTGATGGGTGGCCACGAGGGCACTTTCCCGGCCAAAAGCAGCCTGGAAGTGCAACCCCCCCCCCCCCNCCAGACAGTGCCCTCCCCTGCCCCTCAAGCCCTGCCCCGGGGCTGCTGCCCCCAGAGTGAGGAGAGATGAGGCCCTGAGTGGGAGGATGAGGCTTTATTAAATTAATTTGAGGCAGTGGGTACATCCAGCGTGGCTCGGCCCCCAGTGTTGGCAGGTTGGGGCTGGGAACCCTGGGGTGATGTTGCCCCAAAATGCTGAGTCCGAGGGTGCAGTTTGGGGGGGTCCCTACCCTCCAGCTGGGCATCCTGGGGCAAATACTGGGGGAGGTGGAGGGGGAAGATTGCAGGGAACGGGGAAACACAGAGTTTAAATTAAATAAAGCCACAGCAACCCACCCAAAGGAAGCTCAAAATGAAGGAAGGGTCCCAGAGCAAGCATGCGGATTTGGGTGGGCTGTGGGAACGGAACGGAACTCGGTGGTTCTTCACTCAGGAAAGGGGTGCAAAAAATTCACACAAACATGTTAAAAACCATAAGGAGATGGGGGAGCATTAGGAGGGGGGTGGGACAAGTGGGGGCACTGGGTTTTGGCAGGAAAGGGGCTGTCAGAAGGTTCCCCCTGGCTGTTGTCACTCGTCCCCTGAGGACCAGGGCTCCTGCTCAGCTCTCAGCTGACACGCTGGGGGCTGGTCGGGTGCGAGGCACAGGACATCCTCCCCCAGAGCAGGAGGCACAGGGCTGGGGTCGCCTTGACCATGTTTCCCCCTCAGGGTGGCGTCCCCCAGCTTGGTGGCAGTGCCATCTCCAGGGGCGGGGGCCTGCGGTGGTGTCACCAGCGGGGTGTCTGTGGTCTCTGTGGGGAGCTCCCGTGCTGGTGCTGTGCTGGTGATGCCGTTCAGTGTCTCCTCAGTGAATTCAGCCAGGTCTTCCAGACTGGCCTCCCGGTGCAGCCCGTTCTCGGCCCAGACCACACCCTCCATCTCTGGGACCGCGTCTGGTGCCTCCTGCACTGTTGGCTCCTCCTCGCTGGATGAGGCAGGTGAGGAGTCTTCCCCTGCATCCTGGGGGAGCTCGGTCCTTCCAGGACCCTGCTGCCCACCCTCTGCCACCCTCGCCCCCATCAGCTCCTGGTTGTATTCCAGGGCCTGCTCAACTATTTCCAAAATATCCGAGTCTTTCATGAGATCCGCTGGCACCTCTGCAGAGAGAACATCTGTGTCGGGGATATCCGGGATGACCTCTGGAAAACCTCCCTGCTCCAGCGGAGAGCTCAGCTGAGGCGAGTGGGGCTCGGAGGGCTGCTCATTCCTGGGTGAAGGAGGGCTGTCACTGTCCAGTGCTGCCTCCTCCATGGATGGCTGCTCTTCCTGTGGCTGCTCTGCTTCATCAGGCACCGCCCGGGCCTGGAGCTGTGCTGGAGGGGTGGCCTTGGATGTGTCATGGAGAGCCATGCTGGGCTCATCCTCATCTGTCGCCTCCTCCTCCTGCCCTGCCAAACCCAGGCTGCAGCCTGGGAGGGTTGTTGCTCCACTGGCGTCCCTCTCCAGCTCAGTTGTGTTGTGGAGCTCCTCATCTGATTCAGCAGCCAAACCTTCCAAAGGCTCTGGGCCCTGCCATGCTCCGGTGCCTGTGGCACCCCGGGCTGGCTCATGGGTACCTCCTGCTAATGGTGCCATGGCCCTGAGGCAGCTGGGATCAGCCTCAGGCACAGCTGGGCCTTCCTCCAGCTCTGCAGAGTTGTCCTCATCCTTTGGCATCTCAGGTTCTTCAGTGGGCATCTCCGTATCTCCATCTGCAACAAGCACCTCGAGGTGCTCTTTGTTCTCTGGCACTGGAGATGCTCCTCCAGGAGCTCCCAGATCATCTTGGCTGCCTTCGGTTGCTTCAACTTTAATTTCTTCAAAGTCCTCAGAGATCTCAGCTTCCTCCAAGCTGGACACCTCTTGGCTGGGAGCAGAGACCATGAAATATCCTTCCTCCTCCTCAGCACCCTCTGCCACAGCAGCCACCTCTGCCCCTGTCTCCTCTTCAGGGCTCTTTGGCATGGTGGGAGTTGGTGGCTTGTCGCTCCCTTCCAGCCACCCTTCACCCTCCTGAGCTGTGTCCGACACCGGCGCTGCCTCCGTGGTCTCATCGATCTCCGGAGGGTTTGGGCTGGCTGCACCCTCAGCCAGCATCTCCCCGTCATAGAGGTGCAAGGGTGTGCTGTCCGGCAGCGTGTCCTCCAGCTCCACCCTCCTGACGGTGCCCAGTGTGGGCTCTGGGTCTCCAGGGACCTCCTCCAACGCCCACTCGCCACTTTCTGCACTGGCACCTGGCACCTGCTTCATTTCCGCGAGCTCTGAGCTCTCCTGCTCCCCCAGCTCTGAGCTGAGCCCGTCATCAGCAGCCTCATCCTGCACGTCCCATGGCTGCTCCGGGGCCTCGGCCAGCTGCTGTCTGTCCCCTTGCTCAGGGGCACCTGGAGGGGCTGTGCCAGGCTGTGCCGTGGTGCCCTGCTGCTCCAGCCTTGCCGGCCCTGGTGCTGGCTCAGCCTCTGGCAGCGGCTGCTGCTGGCTCATCTCCTGGCTCTTGGCATCTTCTTCATCATCTTCCTGGGCTCCCTCCAGCTCTGCTGGCGGTGTGCCACCTCTCTCCTCACGGCTCAGCCTTCCTGCACTGCTCAGGGTGTCATCTGCCCAGGCTGGCTCTCCTGGCCCCAAAACTCCCTCAGTGTCCTCTGCTGTCACCTCCCAGTCCTCTGGACAGGGCTCCTGGCCATCATCCCTCCTGACCCAGGGCTCCTCTCCTGGCTCCAGCTCCTCCTGTTCCTCCACCTCTTCCACAGAGCTCCTTTCCTGCAGGTCCTCAGGCTCCTCTGGGGCTCTGCTCTCCCACTGCAGGGCATCACCTCCCACAGCCTCTCCTGCCCCGGGATCCTCTCCTGCCCCGGGATCCTCTCCTGCCCCGGGATCCTCCCCTGCCTCAGGATCCTCTCCTGCCCCAGGATCCTCTCCTGACCCAGGATCCTCTCCTGCCCTGGGACCCTCTCCTGCCCCAGGATCCTCTCCTGCCCAGAGATCCTCTCCCGCCCCAGGATCCTCTCCTGCCCTGGGATCCTCTCCTGCCCCAGGATCCTCTCCTGCCCCGAGATCCTCTACTGCCCCAGGATCCTCTACTGCCCCAGGATCCTCTCCTGCCCCAGGATCCTCCCCTGCCTCAGGGCATTCTCCTGCCCCATGGTCTTCTCCTGACTCGGAGTCCTCTCCTGCGGTGGGGTCCTCTCCTGCCTCAGGGTCCTGTCCTAGCCCACGATCCTCCCCTCCCAGCACCTCGCTGCCGGCCTCTCCCTTTTCTCCCTCACCATCTTTAACTCTGCCTGTGTCCTCCCCTCCCACAGGATCTTCTTCCGCTGCTAATGAAGGCTCCTCTGCTGGGATGGCCTCATGGATACTCGAGGGCTTCTGCTCTGGGCACAGCTCCTGTCCCCTCTCCTTCTCTGCAGCCAGATCCATCTCACACATGGGCATTTCCTGCTGCTCAGGCCTTTCCTCCTCTGCATCAACAAAGTCCTCTTCCAGGTGACCTTTTGTGGGCAAAACCAGGTGGCTTTCTGCAAGGACAGCATGTGCAGCTTCCACTTCTCTGCGTGGACATTCCTCTTCTTGCGCATCTGCTCCTTCTTCCTGGAAATCTCCATTCTCCTTGCAGGGGCTGCAGGGTCCCCTCTCCTCCTCCTCCTCATCCTCTGAGGGGTGTGATGGCTCTGTGCTTGGGGTCTCTGCCCTGTCCTCCTCTGGCTCTGGCTTTCCCCAGCTGGTCACTGTCTGTCCAGGGAGACTTCTGCCCCCTCCCTGGGCCTCCACTCCTGGATCCCTTGGGCTCAGCACAGCAGGTACCTCCTCCTCCTCCTCCTCCTCCCCCCACGCTCCCAAATCTTCCCGGCTCCCTGAGGCACTCAGGGAAGCCGCCGTGCCCGGTGGGAACACGGCTCTGTCCTGCAGGACGCTGCTCTCCACACCCAGCCCCTGGAGCATGACCTCCCCAGCCATCTCCTCTGCCTCAGGGCTGTCACCATCCTCAGAGCCCTCAGAGGCGTCCTGCTCTTCCCCAGGCCCCTCTGACACAGCCCCTCCACAAGCCTCTGTGGGGAAAATGGGGCTGGGGGCACAGGCGTCCTGGGGGGCCCACGGGGTGCCGAGAGTGGGCTCCTCTTTGGGCTGAGCATCATCTTCCATGGCCTTGAGCGCATCCTCCAGTGCCTCGCTGACCAGCTGCGCTGGGTACTGCAGCCTGAGGGTGGGTGCTGCTCCCAGGGGCTGCACATTGTCACTGGGAGTGTCCCCCGTGGCTCTGGACAGAGGACACTCTGTCCCTTGGCTCGTCACTCCCCTGTCTCCCCCCGGCCAGGCAGGACCCTCTCCCCCGGCGCTTTCCTGCTCTGGCAGTGAGGGGCTGGGGGGCTCCGGGGAGAGAGGAGGGGTAGCTTTTCCTGCCCGTGAGGGGCTGGGTGTGGGGCAGACAGGGGCTCCCAGCCCCACAGCCCTGCCGGGAACTGGCAGTGACACGCCCTGGAGGACTGAGCTGATTTTCTGGAGCTCCCTGGCGCTGGGGCTCTGGCTTTTGGGTGTCAGGGTGTCACTTTGGGGTTTTGCCATCTGCCCCCTCCCCTCAGCCCTGGGGAAGATGGACGGGCTGGTGCAGAGGTCTCGGGGCAGCAGCCGCCTGGTCTCAGGGCTCGCTGGTACCAGTTTGCTGCTGCTGCTGCTGCTCACCTCCAGTTTGAGATCTGCAAAGAGCGAGGTGGAGCCGTCAGCGGGCAAGAAGCCGCTCCGTGGCTCTCCCAGCCCTCCCCTGCCCTCTGGCTGCCTCTCGCTGCCCCCTCTCCTATTTTTAAACAGCTCCTTCTTGGAAAGTGGGAAATTCCTCCCTCCTGAGTGCAGCGGATGCTGGCGGTCCCAGGGGATTCGGCATCAGGCCGGGACAATGCTCTGCCCAGCTGCAGCCACAGTCAGGTCCTGCTGCTGGGTAAAGTGTGCAGGTGACAAGCTTTCCTTGTTATGTTTTTTTGTTTTGTTTTGTTTTGTTTTGAGGGAAGAGGAAATGCTCAGCTTATGACCACAGCCCTCCGTCCTGCTGGGCAGATCCGTTCCTGCCCTTCCCATGAAAGGCAGGGAATTAAAAAACGAGGCGAAGGAGTAGATAAGCCTTATCTGGGCCGTGAGCCCCGTGCCAAGAGCCCCCGGCTGCTGTTAGCACCTTCCTATCGCGGCCGGGCAACCGCTGCCAGGAAAACGCAGGAAAATGTGTCTAAATCCAGCCTCGTTCCCAGAGCCCTCCCAGGGGGACGCGGTGGCGGTGCCAGGCTGGTGCCGGGGGTCCCTTACCTCGCACACCGTTGGCCAACCTGAATTCCCCGGCTGGCATCTGCAGGCGGGTGCTCTCTGCTTCCAGCAGCGTCCTGGAGGAGGAGAGGAGCACGGTGGGTGCTACAGGGTGCTGGGTGCTCCCTGTGCCCACCCCGCTGGGCTGCGGCAGCGTCAGGGCGGGTAAACTGAGGCACGGGAGTGGCTACAGATGGCCGTGCCGCTCTGTCACGGCTCGGCGAGGGAACGGGTGGGCCGAAGAAGCCCACCTTGCTCCTGTCTCCCCTCCCATCCCCCCGTGGCCGGGATTAGTGTCCGCGCAGGGTGACATCATGCTCTGCCGGGGAGGCCCCTCGCCCGGGCAGGGACAGCCCCTATTCTCATGCTAATTGTCCCCCCGGTCCCTGGCAGGCGGCCTTTGTGTGGGGCCATCTGGAAGGGCTGCGGAAGGGGCACGGGGCTACCCCTGCCGAGACCCCCGTGTGCCCGAGACCCCCGTGTGCCGAGACCCCCGTGTGCCAAGGCCCACCTGTGCCTGTCGCGGTGCCAGGCTCGGCCGCAGATCCCCGCACACCGCTGCCCAGCTCCGTTCCCACCGCCAGCCTCACCTGTAGGTCGCCACTTCCAGGCTGAGGGACATCTTGAGGTGCATCAGCTGCTGCCTGTCCTCCAGCACCCGCGCGATCTGCACCCGCAGGCTCTGCTGCTCCTGCTCCAGGGCCTCCATCGCCAGCTGCGGGGAGCACAGGGGCGTCAGGGGCACCCCAGCCCTGCCTGAGCCCTGCCGGGCCCTGCACGGGGCAGCTGGCTCGGCTCATCCCCTCAGGGTGCTGAGGGGCAGGAGCCTGGGCGCTCATTTTAGGATGGGGCAAAGGGATGAGCAGGGCGGAAAGGCGATGGGGAAACAGCTGCTGGAAGAGGGAGGCAGGGCTGGTTCAGGGCTGAGGGACGCCAGCGTGGGAAAGAAACAACTTTCAGGCGAGCAGCCGAGGCCGCGGCATCCTCTGCCCCAGGACACCGATGGCTGGTCTGGTCCCAGGACCAGAACAAAGGGGGACCCTTCCCCGGGCGCTGTTCCCGCCGCTCCCGGTGTTTCCAGCCCACTCCGCCTCCACCTCCCTCTGCCAAATCACTTTTGCAGCTGTTGAATCGCAGCTGCACCAGAGTCGGTGGGAGTTTATCCTGCCCGCACCCCCGCCGGTGCCTGTACCCGCACCGGGGGCAGCGGCAGGGGCGGCAGGGGCCGCAATCCCGGGATCCTGATCTCGGAGCCCACCAGGACATGGAGCAGCGGTCCCGGGCAGGGCGCTGGGGGAGGACTCGGTGTCCCGGTGCTGCTCCCGTGCAGTGGGATGGTCCCGGGTCTCTGTTGCGCTGGGGACAGAGACATCCCCAAGCTGCTTTGCTCTTCCTCTCCCCAGCTTCATCTGCAGCTCATCCAGGGCGACCGTCCATCCCTTCCCTGGCGTTTGTTCCCTCTGTCGTGCCTCCTCCCGTCCACCTCTCCCATCCCAGGCACCTGCAGCCCCCCAGGCACCCGCAGCCCCCTGCTCTCCCCCTCCCCGGGGACCCAGCTCCTTCCTGCCGCCTTCACTCGCCTGGAACTTTTCTGCCTCCCCGCGCTGCTCCTGCCACTGCTGGGCCAGGCTCTCCTCCAGCATCTCCTTCCGCGCTTTGAGCCCTGCCAGGTCCTTCTCCAGGTGCTGCAGCTGCAGCTGGCTCTGCTGGTTGTCCTCCACCGCCTTCCACAGGTTCTCCTTGGCCTGGCAGAGGGAACCCTCCAACTGTGACACCTCTGTCTTGTAGGTCTCCACCGCCCCTTTCCAGATCTCTGAGAGCCTCTTGGAGTAGTCCTCCACCTCCACTGGCTGGAAAGCCACCGGTGCACAGCGGAAGCTCTCCAGGTTGTGGGAGAAACTTGCGATCTCCTGGTCCAGCCCTGCCTTCTCCTCCTCGTGCACCTCCAGCAAGGCTTCTACCTCCTTCTCCAGCTGCACAGCTCTCTCCTTCAGCCAGATCTGTGCTCTCCTCTCCTCCTCCAGCTCCTTTCTGCTCAAGGACAGCTGCTTCTTGGCTTCTTCTCGGGCTGCCTGCTCCTTCTGGCACCTGCTTTTCACCTGCTGGACCTCCTCGTAGAGATTGTCCCTGGCCAGCTCGGCCGTGCACTTCTCCCTGAAGGCGTGATCCAGCGCATCCCGCAGGGCTCGCAGCTCCTCCTCGTACTTCACCCGCCACGAGTCCCCGGCCGGGCCGCTCTTGGTGCTCTGGATTTCAGCTCGCAGCACCTCGTTCTCCTCCTCCAGGAACTTCACGCGGGCCAGGTACGCCTCCAGCCGCTTGTTGAGGTCCCACATCTGCAGCGATTCCTCTCCCAGGGCTCTCGCCCCCGTGAAACTTTCCGTGCTCAGCATGGGCGCAGCCGGAGGATGCCGGGGCTCTGGAGCCGGCACTGCCCGAGGAAGACGCCGCGGGAGGAGGATGAACGCCGAGGCAGTGGGAAGGCGGGGAGGGAAGCGAGTGGCTGGGAGCAGAGGGGAGTGCAGCTATTCATACTCTGCGATGGCGAGTGGGAGGCCCCCGAGATTCGGACGAGCAGCCGGGTTTAACCCTTGCACAGCCGAGTCGACTCCAGCCCACGTGGGCTCCACGCTGAGCTCTGATTTCCCAGCCCTGCCGTAGGGCAAGGTGTTCTTTCCCAGTTTCGAAGGGTGACTTGAGGGCTTGGATCCTCTCCCGGTGTGGCTGGGCTGGGAATGCCCTCCCTAAAGCCTGAGGGCCATGCCAGGGAGCTGGAGGGCTGCCGTGGGGCTCAGCGTGGAGCTTGGGAGATGTCCAAGGGCAGTTGGCAGATGCCCATCCTGAGGGCTTGGCTGCAGCATCCCTCGGTGCATTGTCGGCCCCGTGCTGCTCCAGAGCCTCGGGGCAAGGGAGCCCCAAAGGAGCCCACCGAGGGTCTCACAGCCCTGGGAAGGTGGTGGCTGCACCGAGGACATCGACGTCGGTGCCTCTTGGGGCTGTTCTGGGCTCAGCACAAGCCACGGCAGGTCCTGGATCCATCCATAGGGAAATCCCTCTGCAGAGGAGGAAGTGCCTCGGGCAGCCCGTCGTCCCAGTCAATGCCTCCTCGGGGCGCTGCATCCAGCTGTGTCCAGCTGCAATCTTTCCTCTTTCCAGATGTCCGCGGCGGGATGTGCTGAGCGGAGCCGGGAGCCCAACGGGAGCTGCTCCTCCGGCAGCCTCCGACACTTGGCAAGCGTCGGCTCCGCGCTGGTTTCCGTCAGAGTTTTCACCCGCGCAGTCAAGCACTCACGGCCGAGACAGGAATCGCTTCGCGGGGAGCATTTGGGGATTAGGATTTTTGATTTTTCTCATTTTATTTACCCCGGATGACTTATCTGGGGGAAGGGCAGTGCGCTGGCAAGGGGCGGAGGTTCAAAAATTCAAACTCGGAAGGTTTCTGTGAACAAAAGGAGCAGGAAAACGTCACTCGGGGAGAGACTCTTGCCAGCGTTTTTCTCCCAGGAGACGGTGTTTTTTCCCACGGGAGGGTCCCTGCTATGTCCTCACCAGGGCGAGGGGGACAAGAATGTCTCCTCCCGAGCTGTCCCACGGGACTGGCTCTAGGCGAGCGCCTCTGGAAAGACAAGCAACAGTCCCCTCTGCTGGCAAAGGCCACCCAGAGCCGTCCCTGAGCTCCTTCCAGCCTCGCACCATTCCGGAGCTGGTGGGGGCCTCACGTCCCCCATATGGGGGAGCAGCGGGGGTCTCAGCACCCCTCGGCGGGATGGGGTTTTCCCCTGGTGCCTGGATGGTGGGACGGCGGGGAGGATAACCCGGCTCGGGTGTCCCCAAAGGCATCATCTTTCCAGCTCATCTCCGGCCAGACATCCTGTCTGGCTCCTTGGTCCGGCTCTGGTTTGCCTCTCACAGCCAAGATTGAAATGCCATTAAGGAGCACAGGGAGTGCTGAGGCTGAATAATCGATCTGGGGTCCCCAGAGCCCTGGACAGTGGGGTGATGGAGCCCTGCTGCATGTCTTTATCCTCCTCCTCCTCCTGGTTTCCGTAGCACATCTGCTCCAAAGATGGCCTTCCATGCTGCCTGGCTGCTCCCACTTTCCTCCTTTCCACCTCCTCTTGGCTGCCCCTGGGATATCCAGGTGCCCCCAAAACTGGTGGCTGCTGCAGAAAGACCCTCAGTGCTCATGGCTACGCTGGGAGATGCCCTGGCAGTGAGCATTTCCTTCCTTCCTCCCTGGCCTTCTCTCCCTCTTCCTCCTCCTGCCTTTTGGGGTTCCCCATTGAGCCCCGTTCCCTCTCTCTCAGCCAACAGCAGGGCTCAGCAGGATGGTCCAAATCCCGCAGCCCAGGGAGGACTCAGGATCCCCAGGGCTGTGGAGGAGTCCCAGTGCTTCCCTGCCTGGAGGATCCTGGGGCAGAGCTGGAGGGCACCCTGAGGTGCACGTGGCTGTGCTCCCGGCTGTGAGTGACTGAGGGTGGGACATCCGTGTCCCTGGGGGTGACTGGGGTCAGGAGTCTCTCACCAGGGGGATGTCCCTGTCCCTGGGGGATGCTTGAGTCCAGGACGCCCTAGGATGGGCACGTCTGTGTCTCTGGGTCAGAAGCCTCTCAGGAGGGAGATGTCTGGACCTCTGGGGAACGCTTGGGGTCAGAACCTCCTGGGAATGGGATGTCTGTGCCCCTGGGCAGTGCTTGGGGTCAGAACCTCCTGGGAATGGGATGTCTGTGTCCCTGCGGAGTGCTTGGGGTCAGAACCTCCTGGGAATGGGATGTCTGTGTCCCTGCGGAGTGCTTGGGGTCAGGCCTCCCTGAGAACGACATGTCTGTACCCCTGAGAGGTATTTGGGGTCAAGACTCCTTGGGATGGCACCTCTGAGGGGTTCTCAGAGTCAGGACCCCCTGGGGATGGGATGTCTGTGCCCCCTGTCCCCGTGGGGTGCTCAGGGTGGCCCAAGCAGTGGCAGAGGTTGGTGGGGGTGGCAGTTTGAGGGTGTTCCAGGCCCGCAGCCCCAGGGTGGGAGCTGGCACGGGCTTGGCACGGGGTGCATGGCACGGGCTGGTACGTGACTTAGAGCAGGGCTGGAGGAGGAGGAGGAGGAAGCACAGCTGGGCACTGGGGCCCTTCCAGCCTGAACACAGCTTGGGCTGGGGTTGTTGGGGGTCCCTGTGGGACCAAACCCCTTCCCGTGCCCTCGGCTGCCGGGGCTGGGCTAAAGGGAAGGGCTGAGCTCCAGCATCTCTGGAGCTGCAGACAGGCCTGGGGATTCTCTGCTGTCTAACAAGGCTTGGGCCCTGCTCCTGCCTTGCTTCTCTCCCTTCTCTCCTGCCCCTTCCAGGAGCTGGATGTCCCAAGGACTTTGCCCCATTGATGCCAACAGCCGGGAAGGATCAGGAGCTGCCCTGGGAAGGAGCTGGCAGAGCAGCAGCCCTGGAAAGTTCCCTCAGAGCCAGCAAGGAAACCCCAGGCCTGCTGGAACATTTGTTCCCAATTAGGATGGGGGATGCTCCTTGCTGAGCAGGCACTTTGCGGCTCCCCCGGCCGCGAGCCCTTTCCCACAAAGAGCATTTTTTTTGCACGGATTTCCCATCCGGGTGCAGGATGTGACCTCATGGGGTGGGTTTGGGGGGCAGAGGCTGGGGCAGCCCTGGGGTGCCTGTCCCGGGCACAGCGCTGCGGTGTCAGTGTCCCACAGCCGAGCACCCCCCGCAGGACACTCGCCCCCCCGAACCGCTACCGAGGCCGACTCTGCTGCCTGCAATTAATTCCCAGGGCCACAAATGATTAATTCTGCTCAGGAGCTGCGGCTTTCTGCAAACTCACCCGAGCAATTCGCTGGCAGGCTCTGCGCCGCCCCCCCGGGCAGGGAATGCTCCGTGCCAGGGAAAGTTTGAGTGAGATCTGGTTAAAAAAAATCCCCGATGCCAATTCCTGGGTGCTGCCGTTCTGCCAAGCGGCTTGAGTCTCCAAATGAGGCGTCCCAGCTACCCCCCGGACCCCACTGAGTGCCCCAGGTCCCCACATATTCCTCCAGGAACAAGCATTCCAGCCTAAAGATGCATAAATTACCCTGGCCCTGATGCAGATGCAGGTGGGTAAACTGAGGCACAGCATCTCTCCGCCGGACCAAACTTGGCCGTGAGTGCTGTGCTGGGAGGTCGGGGCTGGCAGCTCCCACCACCTTTTCGGGGCTGGCAAAGCCCCTGGGTTCCTTCGGCCCTCGGGCAGTGCCACCACCCACCTCGGCCTCTTTTCCACGACAAAACCTCCGCTGGCTGCCGGCACCCCCCGCCCGTGGCCCCCTCCCCGTCCGGCCGAAGCTGCCAAATGCGAGGAATAACCATTCCAAGGGCATTCCCATGCCATGGCGGGGCCTGTGGTGGGGAGACCCCCCCCATCCTTCGGCGGGGTCCAGAGCAGCCGGCTCAGCTCCTTTCCCACCTCTGCTGCATTGGGTTAACACCGTGCCCGGCCTCAGCGTCCTCCTCTCGTGCGGGGTTTGCCAGCTGCCAGGAGGGAGGGACGGGGAGGGACAAGGAGCCTGCCAACACGGTAATATCTTTTTTTTTTCCCTTCTTAATTAGGGGAAGGAATAAATAAAAAAGGAGGAGGGAAAGGGGAAGGGAGAGGGGAAAAAAAAAAAAAAAGAAGAGTGGAGGACACGGACACACACACACAGAAGCCTCTTTTCTCGGTGCCTGCACTTATGCCTGGTGCAGCTCCTTCCCAGCCGTCCTGCCAACCTGCTGCCGCCCGCCGCCCGCGCTGCCCCGGAGGAGCCGCAGCTCAGCCCCACGCCGGGACCCCCGGCCAGGGGACCCCCCGCCCGCGCCGCCGTTCCCCCCGCCGCACCGAGGGGCCCCCGCCGCGGGGCTGCCGCCACGCACGGAGCAAGGTGGGCTGCGGGGGGCGCGTGGAGCCGGCCGTGCCCCGGGGCCGGAGGTGCCCCGGGCGCTGCGGTGTCCCCGCGGCGCTGCCGTACTGCGCTTTTCATTTCGATATCGCGTTTCACCCTCCGCACGGGCGGAAAGTGAGACGAGACTTGAGCCGGCGTGGGGATGCCGAGAGGTTTCCCGGTGCTTTTCCCCGCGGGATGCGGGGGCGGGAGGCGTAGGGCATCGTCCTGCCCCGCAGCGGGGGATGCTCGGAGCTGCGGGACCCCAGGGTGCCGCTTCGGGGAGGTTTGTCCTTGTCACCGACCCTCCGGAGCGCAGCATCGCGCTGCAAGTTTCTCCTGAAGGGAGCAGCTTGTAGCGGCTCCGCAGCGCCCGAGGCAGAGCGGGGGCTGGGGGGGCTCTTGAGAAGTTGGAGGAGAAAGGACTTCGGTGCTGCCGGGCTGCTGCAGCCTGGAGCCCGGCCCGTCCCGCAGCCCCTCCAGCGGCGGAGCCGGAAGGTGCTGGGGGAAGGGACATTTTCCGGGCTGTTTCCCACCGGACCCTCGTTTTGGGAGAGGAGGCAGGGATCCAGGACGGGCTGGTGTGCTCCGTCATGGGGGAGTCCTCCCCGTTCGTCCTGCAGAGTCTCTGGCCGGGTCCTTGTCCCAAGGAGGCTGCAGTCAGAGGAGCAGCGGGAAGGGAAACTGAGGCACGGAGCAGGGCAGGGATCTGGCTCCCCCATTCCTGCCCGGTTGTGCCGCTGCTCCCCGTGGGGGTGGGCTGGGCTCAGGGGCAAAGCTGCCCGGTCCCAGGGGGGCTGGGGCCGAGCCCAAGGTTTGGGATAACTGTAGGGCACCACCGGCTCTCCCTGTCGTGCCGCAGCTCTCCCGGCTCTGTCCCCATCCTCTGCCCCAGTGGGGGCGGCAGGAGGGGCCGGGGACAATTTTGCAGGATTTTCACGGCTTTTTCCAACCGCTCACCCCAGTGTGAACCCCAGATCCACCGGGGGGTGTCTTGGGGAGAGGGAATTTTACTGCAGCCCCCTTCCCCTCTCGCAGCCGGAGCATTTTGTCCCCAGGATGAAGGGGCTGCCCTTGAGCATCCCTGCCAGGGACCGCTGCTCCTGTCACCCCGACTTCTCCTATCTCAGCCCAGCCCAGAACCTGTTGCTCTTCCTTTGGGCTGCCCGGGGGGTTGGAGAAATCTCCCTCTGCCCCAGCCTGGAGCCTTTTTCAGCTTCTGGGCTCAGGCCTGGCAGGGAGAGGGTGAGCAGGGTATTTTAGGGGCGCTTTTCAGAGAATGGCTTTAGACTGGAGAAACTGGAGTTTGGGTCATTTTGGGCTGGGAGGGGGGAAATGGGAGTTTGCTGGTGAGCGGCAGCGGGGCTGGGTCCCATCCGAGCTGTAGTGCTGAAATCAAGGACCCCCATCCTCCCACACCTCGTGCCTCAGTTTCCCCTCCCGGAGCCGGGGAAGGCGGGGATGGGTGTGCAAACCTTTCACGTGTGCGTGTGACACACTTACCCAGCGGTACACGTGCTTGTGTGTCCCTGGCGGCTCCGGCGGCCTCTGCCCCCCGCCCCATCCTCCCCCCGGCCCTCTGGGGGGGACTGAATCTCCCCAGGGACCCTCCCTGTGCTCTCTCGGACCCCCCTGCAACAAGGAGTCCCTTTCTCCCTGATTGGGGAGGGGGGCGAGGGGTTCTGGCAGCTGGAGGGACCCCCCCCTTCTCCCCACCTGCTTCCGGCCTTTTAAGCTGTGCCAGCAGCCGCTGCCAAGAGGCTGCCCCGCGCATCCCTGCGCTGGCATGTGCCTGGCACGGCCCCGCTCCGGGGACCCCCTCGGATGGCCGCACCCCACCCGCCCGCGGCGCGGGGGACGGATCCGGGACGGATCCTGGAGGCAGCGCCGGTTTGCGGCTCCGGGGGGAACGGACACGGCGCCGCCACGTGCGAAGCGTGGCCGCGGCCGGGGCTGCGGGCCCGGCTCCGACCGGCGTGTCCGGAGCCCTTTGCTGGTGGGGATGGCGCTGGAGCGGGGCCAGGCTGTGCCGGCGGCTGCTGACTCATTCTGCAGCTGAGCATCCCTGGAAAGCCACCGCTCCGCTTCCCCCTCCTCCAGCTCGCTGCGGGCTGGCAGGGCACCTTGGGGATGAGCAGCCATCACGTGGAGGGGACAAGGGGCCGGAGAAGAAAACCCCTCTCCGGAGATGAAAAGGGACACCCACCCCGGCCATCTGCTCACAGCATCTCCTGCGCTGAGCCCGGGGCCAGGTGCTGCGGCCCCAGATCCTGCAGGTCCCGTGTTCGGGGAGTCGGCTCTGAAAGCAGGGCCGAGCTCAGGGGAGAAAGAAAGATCAGTCCTGTCCCAAAATAGACTTCGGCTCCATTTTCCACCTGGTTTCCCACAGAAATGGAGGTTAGCTGGCCCTGCCACGTGCGTGCCTGTGTGTCTGTTCGATCCCGGCAACTCCTGAGCTCTGGGACAACTGAGCCTCACGAGTTGCTACCATTATAACCATCCAACCTTTCTGGCTGCCCTTCCCCAGTCCTGCTCCTAGCTTTTCCCTCATAATTTGTGGGTTGAAAGATTTTCCATTTGTGGAAAACAGGAAAAATATCCAATGCAAAAATCCAACCCCAAACCCCAAACTTGACATCTGAGAGTCTCTTGTCATCGAAGGACTCCAGGACCTCAGGCTATCACCCATAGGCAGGGTGAAACTGGGTTTAACCCTTCCCACATCCCATTCCCAGTGCCAGCACACAGGTCCAGTCAAGGATGGGCACAGGAGGAAGGCAGACACTCCAGCTTGCCCAGTTCCTGTGGAGTTTTATCACTTGGATTTCCTCTCCGGGGCCGCTGTCCGCGCCACCATGGCGCCTTGGGGATGGGAAGAAAAGGTGCCTGTGACAAAAGCCTTCCTCGCTTGACTGCCCAGGGGGTGGCACCAGCCCCCGTGCTGGAGCCTGGCCACGGCTGCCACGCAGGAGGGTTTTGTCCCTTGGTCCAGAACCTTGGGACTCCATTCAAAATATCCGTCCGGAGCACAGAAATCCCCTGGCTTGGCCCTGGCATCACTGGCCAGGTCCTGGGCAATCAAACTTTGGCTGTTCCTGCTGAGCTCCTGCTGGGAAGGGGACATCTGTGGTCTGCACAGGATGGTCCATGTCCACGGGGTGTGGTGCCAAGGGCTCTAAGTCCACCGAGTTTTGTGTTAGGAACTGTGCATGCATAGTGCCTTTTGCTGCGGGCTATACACCCATGGGGTGCGGTGCCAGGGAATGTACATGGTGTGTGCTGCCAGGGGCTGTATGTCCGTGGTTCCAGGGGCTGTATGTCCGTGGTTCCAGGGGCTGTATGTCCATGGTTCCAGGGGCTGTATGTCCATGGTTCCAGGGGCTGTATGTCCATGGTTCCAGGGGCTGTATGTCCATGGTTCCAGGGGCTGTATGTCCGTGGTTCCAGGGGCTGTATGTCCGTGGTTCCAGGGGCTGTATGTCCGTGGTTCCAGGGGCTGTATGTCCGTGGCATGTGCTGCCAGGGGCTGTATGTCCATGGCATGTGCTGCCAGGGGCTCTGCATCCATGGTGGAGGTGCCAGGCTTGTGTGAACCCACATTCATACACGTTCACTCCAGGGGCTGTACATCCACGGTAGTTGGTGCTGTGGTGTGTGTGCACAGTGTTTAGTGCCCAGGGCTGTATTCACACCCTCTCCCTGGAGCAGTGGACCCCTGGGCACCCTCTGGGAGCACTGCTTGAAGAGGGACACAGGTGACCAAGACAGCATCCTGTCAGGCTGTCTCTGGCAGCCAGCGACTGGACATGGGGCTGCCTAAGCTGCTTCTGTGGCTGCTGAAATCAATACAGCTCAAAGAGCTCATAAATTACAAAGCTGCTCTGAGTCTCAGGGTGCTCTGTTCCCAGGCAATGGCACGATGCATCCCTGGCACGGGAGGCTGAGGAGCCTCCAGCCCCGCAAGGAGCCTCTGCAGAGGGGAGAGGGAGTATTGGAGCAGTGCATCTGGCAGGGACATTTTCCCACATTCCCAGCATCAGTGTCCTCTCCGGACGGCTGCAAGAGCAGCCAGACTGCACGGGCAGTCAGAGCCCTTCATGACATGCCCATCACCCCCTGTGTTGCTCCCTGGAAAGGGCTGGGGGCCAGCGATGGCAGTCCTGGCCACTGGGCTCTCCTTTCAGTGCTGGTCCCCAGCCCACCGGTGAGAGCCCTTTGTGCCAGGCAGCCCGAGAGAGGCCTGGGACATAATGGCTGCTTTGGTCAGCCTTGCTTTTCCCAGCCCGCGTGCAGGGAGCCTCCAGCGTGAGCTGAATGGCAAAGAAGCCGCCCTGCTCCTTCCCTCCCCCTCTGCCCTGTGCTTTGTGTGCTCTGGGCTGTGCCCCCGGCTGCTCGCTGACCTCAGCTCCCTCCACAAGCCACCCCGGCAGTGCACGCGTGCACAAGCGCACGCACATGCGTGTGCGCACCTGCACGTGTGCAGCAGCATGAGCACATGCGTGTGCCCTGCTTGCTCCCTCACCCACCTCTTTCCTGACCAAACACCCCCCGAGGTTTTCTGACCAAACCCTTCCCGAGGTTTCTCACGGTGGCACGGTGGGCACATGGCCCTGGCATCGCCTCCTCGCCCACTGCAGCCAGCGCTTGGGCTGAGACCATTGGTGCACTCCGGGCCAGGCTGGGCTCTGCTGTCCCCAGGGGACCCAGCTCCCGGGGAAGGTCAGAGGGGCTGGATGGCACCCAGCGGCTCCCAGCCAACGCTCCTGGTTGCTCATGTTGTCCTCTTCCTCCTGTGAACCAGGGCGTATTTCCTTCCCTTCCCTCTGCTCTCCACTGTCCAAGGGTCCAGGTTACCCTGCAGCCACGCCTCAGCTGACCTTTCCCTCTGTGCCCCAATGCCACATGCACCACCCCACCCCCCCCAAACACAGGCTGGGGGACCTCCCCAGCCACTCTCATGCAGGGATGGGAGATTTTTGGTGCTTTTGTGGATTCTAAGCACAGCTGGTGGTTTTTGCTCCCCCCTTGCAGGGCAGAGCATGGCCCCAGCCCTCCCACTGCTGCTGCTGCTCTGGGTGTTTGTCCCCACAGTGGTCCCGGAGGTGTTTGGCCCCGGAGATGGCTCAGGTAACTCGGCACCATCGGCCACATTTGTGTAACTCCCTGCCCCGCTGGCGCCCTGTAGTGGGGGTCTCAGGGGCCCCTCACACCAGTCCTGCTCACGGCTCTCTCTTCTCCCACCCAGAGGACCTCAAGGCTCTGCAGGTCTCCATCCCACGCCACCCAGCACTCGACGCCGTGCTGGCAGGCGACATCACCATCCCCTGCCTCATCACCTACCTTGGCCCCCAGCCCATCGCTGGCACGGGCGGCCGCCGGGCGGTCCTGGGAACCCCCCGGGTCAAGTGGACCTTCATCTCTGAGGGCAGGGAGGTGGAGATCTTGGTAGCTCGGGGGGACAGGGTGAAGGTGAGCGAGGACTATCGGCTGCGCGCCTCCCTGCCCATCTTCCACCAGCGCTACACCAACGCCTCTCTCCTGCTCACCGAGCTGCGCCCCAACGACTCGGGGATCTACCGCTGTGACGTGCAGCACGGCATCGAGGACGGTCACGACATCCTCGACGTCAAAGTCAAAGGTACTTCAAGGTGGGGAGTGGTGGGATTTGGGGCTGGTCGGGGCTGTCTCCTGGCTCAGCAAGCGGTCCCCTGGGTGCATCTGCACCCACGTGGGTGGAGGCTGCTGTGAAGCCCCTTGCCCATGCCCGTGTCTGCCCCCAGGGGTGGTGTTTCACTACCGGGAGGGCTCCATGCGCTACGCCTACACCTTTGCCGAGGCGCAGGAAGCTTGTGCCCGGATCGGCGCCAGCATCGCCACCCCCGAGCAGCTCTACGCTGCCTACCTGGGGGGCTACGAGCAGTGTGACGCCGGCTGGATCGCCGACCAGACCGTCAGGTGGGCACCGCAGCTGCCCAGGCACTGCGCCCGTGGCCTCAGCCCGTCATTCCCCCATGAATCACCAGCCCTCCCCTGTGCTTTCCTGCCTCAGGTACCCCATCCAGACACCCCGTGAGGCCTGTTACGGAGACATGAATGGCTTCCCTGGGGTGAGGAACTATGGAGTGGTAGACCCGGAGGACATGTACGATGTGTACTGCTACGCCGAGGACCTCCCAGGTGCCCGTGGTGCCACCAGCCACCTCTTGCCCTCCTCTGCTTTTGCTCCCACACTAACTTGCCCCTGTAACCTGTTGTAAACCCAAGTGAAACAGCTGCCCTGAGCTGCAGGTGCTGTCTCTCGGGTGTGGGGTCTTGCTCTGCTGTTTCTTAAAGCATTCCTGGTTCAAGTTGGTGGGGTGTGGGGCTCTGTCCCTTGGAGCAGGCAGTGCTCAGGCTGGGGTGTGCCCACAGTGATCTGCCCCAGACCAGCAGTAGGCTGTGTTAGGTGGTTTGGGGTTTGCTTGGTGCGTGTGCCGTGCTTTTCCTGAGGTGCAGAGCTGCAGATCCTGCCCAGCTGCATGTGCATGGGGGTGGCTGGTCCCTCCTTTGGGTCCTGATGGGGCTGCCCACTGGTGGTGGCAGCTGCTGTGGGGTTGGTTGGGTGGTGCCAGGCAGTGGCAGGGATGAGGGACATGTCCCTTGGGTGCAGGGAAGGATGTGCTGGCACAGGGAGACAGGTGGAGCTGTGGGGGCTGGTATGTGCTGTACCTTGGGGCAGTGGTCCTCAGCCCTCAGCATGAAGCCTCACCGCAGTGTTCGCTGGGCTTGCAGGTCTCCCCAGAAATATTCCACACACAAATTGCCCAGTGCAGGGGGTGGATCTGCTCCTCTGCAATCCCGTTCATGGGTGCTTCAAAGCTGCAGGTCTGTTTGCAAGGGCAGGAATCAATCCCACATGGCGTGAGAGCTCCAGCTGTGCCCGCGCTGTGGCTTTCTGTGCGTGTGCAGGGGGCAGGGAGGCAGGCAGGAAGGCCGGGAAGCACTTAGGAAGGCAGGTCTCCTCCAGCCCTTGGGGTGCCTCCACACACTGGAGTCTCCATCTCCACGCCAGCTCCTGGGGTCATGCAGAGAGTGGTGGAGGTGAGGGGGCTCCCGAAGCCCATTCCCCACTCCCCAGCTCTGACACCCGCCTCCTTCCTCTCTTCGCAGGGGAGATCTTTTTGGAGACGGCCCCAGACAGGTTCACGCTGGAGGAGGCGGCGCAGCGCTGCCGGGCGCTGGGCGCGGAGCTGGCGAGCCCGGGGCAGCTCTACGCGGCCTGGAATGCGGGGCTGGACGCCTGCAGCCCCGGCTGGCTGGCCGACGGCAGCGTCCGCTATCCCATCGTCACCCCCCGGGAGCGCTGCGGCGGGGCCCTGCCGGGCGTCAAAACCATCTTCCTCTTCCGCAACCAGACGGGATTCCCCGATGCCCAGAGCAGATACGATGCGTACTGCTTCCGAGGTAAAGAGGGGCAGCCCTGGCCTGCAGATGCTCCCAAGCGGGGACCAGTGGGAGGCCTTGGGAAGCCTCCGGGCAGAGGTGCATGTCCCCGGCGTGTGTGCTGGGCGCAGCAGAGCCGGGGTGTGCTGCAGGGCTGGGTTTGTGTTGGGATCACTGTGTGCTCTCTGTGCTGGTGCTGCACTGTCGAGGCAGAGGAGAGATGTTTGGAACCCTCTGGGGCAGGGCAGGGGTGTTTGGTGCCATCTGGGGCAGGGCAGGGGTGTTTGGTGCCATCTGGGGCAGGGCAGGGGTGTTTGGAACCCTCTGGGCCTGCTGTGCTAGGATAGGAATGCCTTGCATGCTGATAGACCGTGATAGGGGAGGCATAACCTGCATGGTCCTGACACTGCATGCTGACACCTCTCCACGGAGCCGGGACGCTCTGCATGGTCCCAGCAGTGCATGAGTAGGGACGCCCCTCATGTCCTCAGTACTTTGTGCCACTTTGTTGTGACAGAACAGGGACATCCTGCATGGCACCATCGGTCTGCGTGAGCTCCGTGGGCATGGCTCCGGGAGGGCTCATCCCCCAGGGCTGCTGGCCTGGGGAGCACTCCGGGGTCCCTGGGGCTGTGGGACACAGCCTGCCAGGCTGGCTTGGGGCGATACCTCCCATGGTGGGCAGGAAGGAGACCTATGGGCAGCAGCAAGACCCTGCCTGTGAGCAGTGAGGCAGGATGGAGGCTGGCAGAGATAGGGGGCACAGAAGGTAGAAGAGCTGTCCCTCCGCTCCTGCCTGATCCCACATCTCCGTGTATCCGCTCAGGGCCATGGGGGCTCACAGTATGGGGATGCTGTGCATCTCTGTGCCTCAGTTTTGCCAGCTGTCAGCAGGAAAAGCCATGGGTTAGGCAGGATGGACCCGCCCCTTGATTCCACAACCCCTGTAACCCACTAACTCCCCATGCATGTCTGCCGTCTCTGGGGTGGGGATGGGCATATAGACAAGGATCCCCACAGGGAGGGGAACGCAGGGTTTGGGATCTGGCCCCACCATGTGCTGCTGAGCCCCACAGCTCCTACTGGGGCTGTTGGTTCTGCCAGACTCTGGGAGGGCCTGATCCTCCCCCATGCTGACTCTGTTTAGAAGGGGAAGGGGGAGAACTGGATCCCCTCTGGGGTGCCAAGGCTCCAGGCCTGCTCTGGGGTGAGGTCATCTCTGACTGCTGTGAAGCCAGGACAGGGCAGTAATATCCCACTTTCTTTCTGCCCACAGAAGGGACAAACTCTTTCCCTGAGGCTGCAGGAAAATACCAAGCCCAAGAGCCCGAGGAGAATCTCCTCCAGGAGATTGTCACAGTGGCAGAAAAGCTGGAGGAGCTGCAGCTGCCCAGAGCGCAAGTGGAGATTGAGTCGCGAGGGGCTATTTACGCCGTCCCTTTCTTTGAGGACACTGAGCGGGGAAAGCCGAGCCAGTCCCCTGAAGACGCGCTGGGGCCAGGGGCCCGGCACCCCCCACTAGCTACCTCCGTGTCCTCAGGTCACCCCACCTCTGCCTCCCCTTTTCCCACAGCCCTGGCCATCCCCGAGGCAGGTGTCCCACTTAGCTGTGCTGCTAAGCTGGGGAGCCCATCCCCTGCGGAGGAGAATGGGGGGACAGGGACAGTGAGGCACGGACTGTCCCACACTGGTAGGTCCAGCAGCTGCTGTGGCGGTGCCAGGGCTGGGACAAAGAGAGCAGCCACAGAATGGAGGTGCCAGGGTCACGAGGAGAGGTCAGAGGCACATGGGGGTGCCTGGGTCACCCCAGCTGTTCCCCTCCCTCCCGTGGAGGCAGCACCCATGGCCGGGGCACCAGTGTCTTGATGTAGGGCTGTGCAGTGGCATGGGGACATCCGTGTGTCCCTCGGCTAGAGTCCAGCATGCAGGGCCTGTGCTGGGCCAGGGTTTAGCAGCACAAGGAACTGGAGAAGTGAGCTGGCAGCTGGAGGGACACGAGGCGAGGTGCAGCGGCGAGGGGCTGAGCATGGCCCCCGCCACAGGAAAGCCGGGGCTGGGCTTGGCAGTGGCCAGGCCAGAGCTCAGTCAGCCATGCTGGTTCAGAGGGGACAGTGTCACAGGGGCTCGGGGCCACTTCCATCTCCCCGCACACCTCTGTGCGAGCACGACTGGCAGCACTGGCAGGCGATGCTGGTGCCCGCAGCCCCGCGGTCTGGCTGGCTCCCGGCGCCAGCCTCTCACTGCCTTTCTGCCTTGCCCTTTGCAGAGGAGGAACAGGGAGCAGCACGGGGCAGAGGCCCTGGCAGCACATCGGCGGAGAGCCCGGGCGGAGGGCAAGACCCCGGCCAGCCCACGGAGCCAGAGGGACCTACTGCTGCCCCAGCAGGTGACACGGAGCCTCCTGAGGGCTTTCCTCGGCCGCCCAAGCCCGTCGCCCCCACACAGCGCCCCCACCGCCCGCGGGACGCCTTGGGGCGGCCGGCCCACCCTGCCAGCCCTGGGCCACCTGGGCACCGTGTGACATCGCCAACCAGTGCCGCTTCTGCCACCTCGACAGAGAGCCGAGGACCTGGTGGGACCCCCCGCCGAGGGCACAAGTCCGGCGGGGCGAGCACCCCGCCTTCCGCCGCTGAAGACGCCGAACTCTCGGGAGACGTGGTCGAAAGCCCTCGGGCGTCCCCGCTGCCTTCTGCGCCCTCGCAGGAGGAGGGAGAGGAGCAGTCGGGAGCCGTGTGGCTCCCCTCGCCCGCGGTCCCGGGGGATGGGAGCACTGTCCCCGCAGTGACACCGTGGCACGCAGAGCTGCCCGGCGGCAGCAGCGCACCGGCCCCGGGAGGAGAGGAGGCTGCGCCGCCGCCGCACGCTGACCGCGGGATGCCTGCTGCAGCTTCCGAGGAGGAGGAGGAGGAGGAGGAGGAAGAGCAACCTGCTCCCTCCATTGCGACCGTGGAGGGTTTCCTTACAGCCGTTCCTGGAGAAGCAGGTGGGACCCGCAGGGATGGCGTCACCTCTCCCCGTACTGACACCTCTGGGGTGGTCCTGGCGGGGACCCCATTGGGGGACCCAGCCCCCAGCACGGCTGTGCCCCTGCCTGCCCTGCCCACCGAGCGGGCCAGCGTCGGGGCGGGCGCCTGCTCGGCCCGGGGATCCTGCCGTGCCACCCTTGCCCTCGGGGCAGCCCTCCTGGCTGCTCTCTGGCACTAGAGATAGCCAACACCTTTCCTTCACGCTGTGCTTCCCTCTGTCTGTCTCTGTCCACGTCTTCTCTCTCTCTCTCTCTCTCTCTCTCCTCCTCAGCTGGGTAAGGGAAGGTCACAGGTCTGGAGAAGCACATATTTGTCAAACAAATTGGTCTGATCTCTGCATGCACTTAAATCTCTTCTACTTCTGTGAAGTGTTTTAATGACTGTTTCCATGAAAAAGTCCAATAAGCAAAAGGCGGCCCCAGTCCCTGCTCTGACTAACCGTGGTACTAATAAAGGGAATTAAAAGCTTTGTAGAACAAGCATCTCGGCGAGCTCTTCCCTTCGTCCTTGCGCCTGCTGCCCCTGCGCCTCTCCCACTGACGAACTAATCCCCCGATCCCGGCCCTGCGAGTCCCCAGGAACGGGGTGGATGGGACACCTGTGAGGGCTGGGAGGGGTATGGCTGCTTTGCATCTTCCATGTGGCCCCCCTGGGACTGACCCTGCCCCAGGATGAGGGATGAGGGCTGGACGCTGCATGGCATGAGCAGGGGGAGCCCTGGGAGACACTGATGGGTCATGGGGTGCAGAATCCCACCAAGACCACCCTGCCTTTTGCAGCCCTCAGTGGCCAAGCACCCTGAAATCACCGCAGTCCCCTGTGGACCACATCCCCCAGCCCCTGAGCCCCCGTCCCCCCACATGGGGGCTGAGATGGGTGAGTGGAGGGGCCACGACCTGCTGTGGGTGGATGTCACCCACCAGCCCCACCAACATGATCCCAGCTCTGATGCCCATCCTGCAGCCGATCCCCTGCCCCCTCTGTCCCATCCCACTCCCTGCAGGGGAATCTGCAGCAGAGGGGACCATGTGGGGTCCCTGTTCCCCTGGCTTGGCAGTGGCCTGCCCAGTCCCATGGCATGGAGGAGGCTTTGTGGAGGGTGGCCAGACCCCGAGGGATGGCTGCCTTTGCCTTGGCAGGAGAGATGCTCAGGAAGAGCCAGCCATGTGACATTAGGGCCCTCAATCTCTCATCCTGTTCCATGCCTCGGTCTGCTGGGGATGAGCTGTACATCCCAAGTGAGCCGCCAGCACCTCGTGGGGAGGTGACACTCCCTGGGGATGGGTGAGGGTGGCAGCATCACCTTTGTCACATCTCCACCGAGCTGAGTACCATAAAATGGGGCATTATTAGGCTGGAGTGGGTCAAGGACTTTGAGTCTCCGCTCGGCCAGCACTGGCAGCAGCCCTTCATCACGCTCTGGAGCCGGGCTGGGAGCACACAATGTGCTCTGGGTGCATTAATGACCGTGACGGGCTCGTGGGGAAGGCGCCGGCTGAGTTATCAACCTTGGCCAGGCTGGAGGTGACACCAGAGGGACAGGCGTGCGGTCACCTTGCTGCCAGGCCGAGGACACGCGGCCGGGATGTGCCAAAAAGTTTATCGTCTGCATGCTCCCCTCCCGAAACACAACTGCTGCTTCACTCCAGGGAAAAGCAGGAGCTGGCCCTGGGCAGAGGAGGTGGGCCAGAGGCTGGCATGGCAATGAGCCCAGTGATGGGGAGATAAGAGCATCCAGCTCTCATCTCTGTGCTCTAGGAGGAGGCCAAAACCCCAGGTGGGGCCAGCTCTGGGCCGGGGTTGCTGAGCTGTTCTCATCAGTGGTGGAAGGGCAGGGTGGGACGGCTCCAGGCACATCATGGTGCAGCAGAGATCGTCACTTGCCCTAGAGATGGTGGCCTCAGGAGCCAGCTCAGAGCCCTGGTTGCTGTGGGACCCTGCAGGGATGAGGCTGTGGCACTGCTGGGCACTGAGGAGGTCCCCGAGCTCTGCGGTGAGGACGGCTGCGTGTGCCTTGCAGGTGGCTGTGTCCCCAACCCCTGCCTGAACGGAGGGACCTGTGTGGAGGAAGGTGCCCAGCTCACCTGCCTGTGCCTGCCTGGCTACGGAGGCAGCAGCTGTGAAAGACGTGAGTCCCCTGGGTCCCAGCACGGCCGCACTGGATCGTCCCTGCCCAGCTCCTGCTGCTGGCTCAGCTGCTGAACCAGCGGCCCAGGAGACAGGAATGAGGGCAAGTCAGGAGTTTGGGGTGAGTTGGGCTCCATCACCCTGACCCTCTCCTCTCTCCCCCCTTGCTCCCCAACGTGGCTCAGCACTGCGGAGGTGCAGCCCGGGCTGGGACAGTTTCCAGGGAGCCTGCTACAAGCACTTCTCCACTCGGAGGAGCTGGGAGGATGCGGAGAGCCAGTGCAGGCACTATGGGGGGCACCTGGCCACCATCCTGACCCCCGAGGAGCAGGACTTCATCAATGGTATGTGACAATGCTGCGTCCCTCCGCCTCTGCCCAGGGACCCCCAGTGCTGGGCTCCAAGTTTTAAACAAGTAGCAAAGAGTCAAGGTAGAGCCCAGCCCTGCAGCACCAGTGGATGGGTGAATGGACACATGGACAGACGTGGGAAGATGGACGGGTGCATGGAGAGACACGGCAGCAGACAGGTTCAGCTCACAACAAGAAAGACATCGAGGGGCTGGAATGTGTCCAGAGGAGGGAACAGAGCTGGAGAAAGGGGCTGGAGCACCAGCAGCACCTGAGAGAGCTGGGGGAGGGGCTCAGCCTGAAGCAAGGGAGGTTCAGGGGGGATCTCCTCACTCTACAATTCCCTAACAGGACAGTGGAATCACCTGGGGGTCAGGCTCTGCTCCCAGGGAAAAAAGGACAGGGCCAGAAGAAGTGGCCTCAAGTTGCACTAGGGGAGGTTTAGGTTGGATATTGGGAAATTCCTTCATGGAGACGGCGGGCAGGCACTGGGACAGGCTGCCCAAGGGAGTCCCCGTTAATGAGGGGATTTAAGAGACTTGTGGATGTGGCACTTGGGGACAGTTCTGCTCTTGGCTGTGGGGGAATGGTTGGACTTGATGATCTTGCAGCCCTTTTGTAACAAAATTCCCTGATCCAGCAGTGGGTGGACAGACCAGCAGAGGGTTGGATGTGTGCAAGTAAATTTGAGGGTGAAGCCATAACCCGCCTGAAATCGGCCTTGGAGGGATGGGGGGAAGGCAGAGGGAGGCGGAGCAGGGGTCAAGTGCTGTGGGAATGGGACAGAGAGCAAAGAGGCCTGAAGGGACATGAGGGTGAAGGAGGAAGGGGCAGGGACAGACCTCACAGGAAGCTGCAGAGACATGAAGGGACAGGCAGGGAGCTACAGGGACTGACAGGGACTGGCTGGACCAGAAACGGGACTGGTAGAGCCAGACTGGGACTGGTACAGACAGGTGAGGACCTGCAGGGACAGGTGGGGACTGGAAACGATCTACAGAAACAGGTGTGGACAAGCAGAGCCAGGTGGGGACAGGCAGGGACTGGTGGGGACACCTGGAGACCAGCAGAACCAGGTGGGGACCGGCAGGGAGACACTGGGACCTGCAGGGACAGGTGAGAACCCGCAGGGGCAGGCAGGGACTGGCGGGACCAGGTGGGGACCAGGGCGGACACGCGGGGACCTGCAGGGACAGGTGGAGACTGGCAGAGCCAGGTGGGGCAAGGGGGGGACCTGCAGGGACAGGCGGGGACAGGCGGGGACAGGCGGGGACAGGCGGGGACAGGCGGGTCCCGGGGCTCTGCCGCCCTCTCCCGGCCGGCCCTGTCCCTCCTCCCCGGAGTGAGGTGTGAAGGAGTCCCCCGATGTCCCTTTCGGGGGTCCCCTTGTCCTCAAACCTCCCAACACCTTCCCGCTGCAGGGCGAGGGACACCCCCACCTCCCACTTAGCCCCAGGTCCCAAATCTCCCTGCACTCCGCCTCCAGCACCCGTTCAGCCCCCCAGACAGGTGGCACCTGGCTGTGTCCCTGTCTCCAACAACACCCCGTGTCCCCCAGACCTGTACAGGGAATACCAGTGGATCGGCTTGAACGACCGGACCATCGAGGGGGATTTCCAGTGGTCTGACGGGAGCCCCTTGGTAAGTGGGGCTGCCGACCCTTGTGTGCCCTCGCAGGGGGAGACCACCCTGCCCGGCGCCTCATTATCCTTCTCCAGCCCCGGAGTCCAGCCCCGGGGCCGGGCTTTGAAGCTCCCAAACAAGAGCCATTTGCCCCACCTGGGCTGAACATTTTCAGGGGAGCCAGACCCTGAGATTTGGGGTCCCGAGGCCATGCCAAGGGGCATGGAGGTGGGACCTCACTCCTGACAGGGATGTGACAGCCAGGAGGCTGCAGATGGGTGCGTGCTGGTGCAGGGCCACCCTCACACCCAATGGGGTGTGCTGGGATGCCCCGTGCACCCCGTCCCGCCTGTCCCCCCAGCTCTATGAGAACTGGCACCCAGGGCAGCCCGACAGCTACTTCCTCTCCGGGGAGAACTGCGTGGTCATCGTGTGGCACGATGGGGGCCAGTGGAGCGACGTGCCCTGCAACTACCACCTCTCCTACACCTGCAAAATGGGGCTGGGTAAGCCGTGCCACCCACCCCCACCCCTTCCCCAGGCTGGGGGACTGGGGCTGCACCCCCCACCACCCCAAAGAGGGAATTCCTCGCCACCTCCACAGCAGGGAAACACATCCTGCGGGCGGGACCCTCGTCCTGTTTGGACGGGTTACGGGGTTTGCCCGGGCTGGGGGGGCCCTCCACGGCTGACGGCAATGAGCCGACGCCCCTTGCAGTGCACTGCGGGCCGCCCCCCGCCCTCAGCAACGCCCGCGCCTTTGGCAAACCAAAGCAGCGCTACGAGATCGGCTCCATCGCGCGGTACCAGTGCCGGCACGGCTTCGCCCCGCGCCGCTCGCCCGTCATCCGCTGCCGGGAGGACGGCACATGGGAGCTGCCCCAGCTGGCCTGCCGCCCCGGTGAGTGACGGGCTCCCCCCGGGCCCCCCAGAGCCTGCCCGTGGTGCTTTCCCTTCACCTGGCACTTCTTGTGTCCCCCCAGGCCTGGCTCAGCCCACCAACAACTGAGTGAGTCCCTGGGGTAGCAGCCAGCACATCCCCAAGCCCCGGGGCCGGTGTGGATGGGGATGGCACTGGGACCCCGGCGCAGACCTCGACGTGGCGTGAAACCTCACAGTTGGGTGTCTGCCCCCTTGCTTGTTTTATATCTGTACAAAGAAATCCTAATAATTAAAGGCCCCCTTGAAAGGAACCGACAGTGACCCAAAACGTAGCACAACTGGAGTTTTGTTCCCAGAGTCACAACAGAGTTGAAACCAAGGGGGACGCCGTGGGGAGGGGATGGCAGCGATGTGCCACTATCACCTCCAGCCATTTTCTCCCACCTCTACCCCAAGGGTTCTCAGCCTGTGACATCCTGGTGGGGATTGACATGGGGACATACAAGCTCTGCTGCAGCTCAGCACCCATCCTGAGCTGTGTGGGGGGTTTCTGCACTTCCCTGGAAAGGCAGAAGCTGCTGCTGCAGGCTTGGAGTGGGTGCGTGTTGCCCCAGCCCCCTCTCTCTGCTTCTGTGGGTATTAAAAGCAGTAAACAGGTGGCACAGGGTGGTGACCTGGTTATTCTGGGGGGGCTGGCACAGGGGTGGGACTGGCAGGGATGTGCAGCCCCAAAGTGCCCCCACATCCCAGCAGCGCTGGGTACCAGTCAGGGCTTGGGATGGGACACTGCTCCCAGCAAATACGTGGGACTGGGAGAGCACATCGCCAGTGCCAGAGCATCTCCCCACGTTATTCCCCCTGCACCGTGCCAGATCCACAGCTTTTTATATTTCTCCTGGACTGTGTTGAACAGCAACGCCCACAAAACCCTGAAGTGAAGTGGCTGGAACACAGATAACCCCCGGACATGGCGCTGGGGATGGAAAGTCCCTGTCAAATTCCCCATATGGAGTGGCCAGACAGTCCCAGGGAAAGGAGCCAGGCAAGCGAGTGCCTTTGCCATACAGTTTGTTGTTGCTTTATTAATTGAGAAGGCAACACACCATTAGTCACACTCGTTAATGCCCAGCCCGAGTCCTCTGCACTTGCACCATCCAGAGACATCAGCCAGAGTCCTCATGGCTGTGGGGAGCGAGGATGGGGCGAGGGATTCACCAGGGTTGGGGAATGGGCAGCCTGTGCTGTCTGCTGGGGGGCTGGATTAGACCCCCCTTTCTGGTCCAGCAGTGGGTCTGGCTTCTCCAGTACCTCCCAAAGCCTCACAGCAGGCTGGGACATGGGCACCTGCTCCATCAGGGGATGCACCAAGAACCCACACCCAGCTCTATCGCTTTACCAGAGGATGCCCGAACCACCCAAAATCGCTGGGAGACCACCCCTCCTACCCCGCCTCAAGCTCTCTGCCCAGGTGATGAGGACTGGTGTCCCGCCGCCGTCCCCTCTGCTCATCCCCCTTGTCCTCCCAGTGTCCTTACTTCCCCACGAAGCAGTAGGTGCCGTAGGTCCTCATCTCCTTGCTGGGGAAGCCGAAGCTGCGCACGCCGGGGTCGGGCAGCCCGCCGCAGCGCTCGCGGGGGATGGCGATGGGGTAGCGCACGCTGCCGTCCGCCAGCCAGCCCCCGTCACAGCGATCCAGCCGCGAAAACTTCCAGGCCGAGTAGAGCTGCCCCACTTTGGCAATGGCAGCCCCGTGGTTGCGACACGCCTGCCCGGCCTCCTTGAAGTTCAGATGGCCCCGGATGAAGTAGACCTGGCCTGGGGATGGAGGGAGGACAATGCAGGTGAGCACTCTTCCTGCAAACAACCCCGGCCCTGCTGTAAACCCGGGTGGGCAGCGGGGCTCGGTGACATGGTGAGAAGGACAGGGGGTCGCAGCACTACCTTGAAGAGCAGAGGTAAAGCAGAAAGCGTCAAATCGGTCCTTCTGCTTGTCCCTGGCACCATAGGTGCGGACACCGGGCAGGAGGAGGCGGCCACCGCACGGCTCCCGTGAGTTGATGATGGGGTAGTGGACGGTCCCGTCAAGGATCCAGCCAGCGTTGCACCAGTCCAGACCCTCCGTCCAGGCTGCGGGGTGAGAGGTGGCTCAGCACCAGCACTTCCCTCCTCCCCATACTCAGACTGGCGTGATTTTGTGCTGAAGAGGAATTTTTTTAAACGTTTCACCTTTATACAGCTGCTGGTAGGTGGCGAGGCGGGAGTCCTGCTGCTCACAGGCTCGCTTGGCTTCGTGGTAGTTGAATTTGTAGCGTCCATTGCTGGGCTGGTAAGGGAAGACAACGCCTGGAGGGACAGGGACAGGGTGAGGGCAGTGCTTTCTCCGAGGAAGGTTTGACTTAACATTCCTGGAGATTCAGTGATGAATTCAAGGCTGGGGAACAGGGCAATGCAATGGGGAACATGGGTGGAGGCATAGAGGCACACACCTCCATTCCAGCCGAGAGCCCCCCTCCTGCCACATCCCCCAGAGATGTAGCCCAAGCTCACCCTCAAGGTGCAGCGTGAGCGAGATGCTCTCGTCCTCCAGCCCGTTGACGAGCTGGCAGCGGTACCGGCCCTCATCCTCCAGCGCCACATTGGTGATGGTGAGCGAGGCGTCGTAGCGGTGGCTGTGCCGCAGGCGCACCCGCGGGCTCAGCGGCCCGTAGTTCTTGTGGTACAGCCCGTTGGTGATGATGATGATGTTCTCCTGGTAGTTGGTCGGCTCCACCTTGCTCCACTTCACGCGGTAGTTGTGGGGCAGGGCGCGCAGGACGCAGGGCAGGGTGGCCGTGGCACCACGCTGCGTGTGCACCGTGGGGTGGAGGGGCTCCAGCAGGTACTGCAGGTGCAGTGGGGCTGCAGCCCCCGGGCAGCCTCAGCACCGACTGGCCACCATCCCTCCAACACCTCCCCGAGCAGCCCTCAACCCTCACCAGCATCTGATGGTTTCTATCATCCATCCTGGCTCCTCTTAGTCTCTCCCGCACCTTTGGGAGGCACAGCTCAGCCCTTGCCCTGGCTGGACCTGCCCAGCATCACCTCCCCTCTCCAGCACCAACTCCAAACAGCAGTGCCCAGTCGTCCCTGCGGGCCCTGCTCTCTACACGGGCTCCCCATCCTGCCCCCCAGGCCCCGATCCTTACCCAGGCTCCCCATCCTCCTGCCAGGCCCTGCTCCCTACCTGGGGTCCCTGTGGGCCGCTGGAAGATGCTGGACGCTGGGGGTGCTGCCAGGAGCCAGAGGCAGCCGAGCAGGAGCAGCCTGTGCATCCCTAGAGCCAGGGACAGGACGGTGCCTGGGGGGAGTGCAGGGGTCAGGGACATGCGGTGGGACACACCCCAGCTTCGGGGAGGCCTGTAGGATGTGGCCCTGCTCTGCAGAGGCTCTCTGACATTTACTGTGCAGAGGGGACATCCCTTGCAGCACACCGACCCCACAGACCGTGCCAACCCTCCTTCCTGGCACCCCCCCAGGCTCTTACCGTCCCCAGATATGTCCTTCGGGGAGCCGCCGTGCCCATCCAACGCCCCCAGCCCACGTGCTGCCCCAGCTCCTGCTGCTTCCCGTCTCCGTCATAAACACCCCAAGGTGGGGCCGAGGGTTCTGGGGAGGCCGGACCTGCGCCACGAGGCTCCTGGGAAGAGGTGACACGGGGACACGGGGACACGGGAGGTGGTGAGCAGGTGCTCCCAGCCAGCCCCTTCCCTGTCACCGTCCTGGGGCAGGCAGTGTCCCGGCAGCCCCGTGGCCCCGCGGGCCCTTGGTGCCCGCTCCCATGGTGCTGGCCGTGCCCTCGCTCCCTGCCCTGTCACCGTCTCTTCCCGCTTTCTTCTCTTTTTTTTTTTCCCCTCCAACACCTCCCCGAGGAGCGCACAGGGAGGAGGAAGCACAATTTCCCATTGTGAGTGTCTTTCTCTTTATTGTTCTGCTCGGCAAAACACAGTGTGCCCGGCTAACAAACATCCCTTTATCTACAGGCCACAGCTTTGGGAATTCAGGGAAAACGACAGTTCTGCATCGGGCTCCAGCAGCCTCTTGGGCTGGCAAAGCCCCCCCCTCAACACTGGCCCCCAGTGCTGGGATGGTGCTCTCTGCTCCCACAGACAGCAGGGCAATGGTTAATTTCATTCCCCTTTCCCTGTTCCTGCTGAAGGGATGATGTTCCCATCCCTTGAGGCTCTGGAGGGTTGTGCAAGGGGGGTGCCCCACCACTCAAGTCCCACTGGATTTCTCCTGCCCTCCAAAAAGGCATCGGAGAGGCTTCCCCATCGGCAGCTCGGGGCAGGACGATGCCGGGAGCAAAACACCGGCACACAATGGGGCTGTGTTCTGGGCTCCTGCAACTTCTCCCTCCCCCAGGGTCCCTGCCCGAGGGTGGAGGAAGCTCTTCTTTGAGGAAGCTCTTCTTTAAGGAAGCACAAGACAAGCAGCGACTGTCCCCAGCACCGTCCTGGCCTCACCACGGCACATACAGCACAGCAAACAGCCCCCCCAGGGGAGAAAGCATCAGGGTGCATGTGAAATCCCCAGGCCCTCGTCCCCCAGCTGCTCCCCACTGTTTCCAGCCTCTTTTTAAGGAAGGGCATCAATTTTGATGCCAGCAGGCTGAACTGGAAGCCTTTGGCTCACTGTAATGAGCAATAGGTGCCCGTAGCTTTGCTCTCCCCAGGCTGAGGGAGGCTAAACTGGAGCAGCAGCACTGCAAGCTCCTCCCTCGCAGCTCCCCGCGGTTATCGGGTGGGTCCACGGCTTTTCAGAGAGCCTGTCATCTCCCTCCCTCACACTTCCTGTGCCCACGGCTGCAGAAGCAGATCCTGTTCTCCCCCAGCACCAGCTCCGGGCTTCTTGGCTGGGAGATGCTGATTCCCAGCTCTGCAGTACCACAAACGAGCTGAGTGTTTCTCACATTTTCCCCAAGTGAAGGCACCAGCCACAGTCCCTGGGCCATACCAAACCACAGCCCAAAGCAGAACACTTACAGGGGCTCCCATAAGTGACTCACCCCGCTCCCCACACCCTTGGGATCAGGGCATGACCCCCGCCCACCACTGCTTGTCTGAGTTCAGAGTTTGGCCCAGTACTGTGTTAAAGAGTCACCCAAGTCACTTCCCAAACACACACCGTGTTACTTCTCTGCTCATCTCTTCTCCCTTTTTGGGATCTGCACTCACTCTTGGTGCAATACAAACACCTCTGCAGAAGCAGAGGAAGCCAAAGGAAAGCCAAGGAATCCCTCGTGCTCAGCTCCCCCAGCTCCTGGTGTGGGCTCTATCAGGAGCCTCTGACTCTGCTCCTTGCTCTTGACTTTCAAGGCTCAGATTCTCCTTCTCTCCTCACAGCCCCACAAGAAACCTCATCCCCAAAGCCCCCTGAGCACTCGTTTTTCCTTCAGGGAATTTGAGCCTGGCTTTGTGGGACTTTGCTGAGCCAGCACCTCCACAGCAGGTCAGTCCCACCACACTTGTGCATCACCCTCCACCTCCTCTGCCTGACCCAGTCCCCAAAAACACGGTGTTCCTACAATGCAGAGGCTGAAACCTCATCCATCACCCCCCACAGCTCCTGGCCCGCCCCAAATCCTCCCTCCGCCCCTCTTGCTCCCAGCAGAGCGGGACGCTGACCCCACACAGCCCACACACCTCCCAGCACGGTGGCTGGGGCCACCTGATGGGGCAAGGCCAGGTGTGGAGGCGTGCCAGGGCATCCAGCCCCGAGTTTCCGTGTTGGCAGCGCTGTCCCAGTCCCGGCAGTCCCTCCGAGGCACAGGAGACAGGGCAGGACCTGGCAGCCACTCTGGCAGGCGGAGTTTGCGCTCCCAGCGTGACTCTCCTCATGCGCCCCGTTTGGAGGGGTTCACCTGCCCCAGCTGCCCCCCGACATGCCTGAGCACACCGCCGCCTCCAGGCTCCGGCTCTCCGGGCTGTGCCTCCTCCTCCAAGTCCTCAACATCCTCCTCTTCGCCGTGTTTGTCCGGTACAGCCCCGAGAGCAGCCCCGGCCAGTGCCCCCTGCAGCTGAACTGCAGCCAGAGAAACCAGGACTCGGGTTTCCAGCAGCCCCGTGAGTACCCCCACGCCCGTGGGTGCAGAAGAGCCGTTCTGCTGAGGGGATGGCACGGGGTGTCACAGTTCAGCCTGCAGACCTGTCACGGACTCCAGAGTCAAACACAGCGGGAAGATCAAGCCGCAGGGTTGGGGTAATGGTGCATCCCCGAGGGGGTAAAGCAGACTAGCTGCGAGGATCTCTGAAATGCTTGGACAGAGCCAGCCCCAAAAGAAGGATACTTGGGTCTAGGACGTGTTACAGCAGTGGAGCTCAGAGGCAATCACTGCAGTGAAAACATGGGATCATTGTCCCATGCCATAGTAAGGAGCACAGCAGCTGCTCCTGGCATTTTAGGGGCTGCAAAGCTCCCCACTGACAGGCTGGGTTTTGCAGGGCCAGGAGATTTACACCGAGCCTTTCCCACAGAGGATTTGGCTGCCTGGATGCTTCCACAGGGTCCAAGGGGGGCTGGGGGTCAGGAGCATCCTACTGCGTGCTGGGCATCACTGCAGAACTCCTGCCGGGATAAGGGGCTGCCCCTGGCTTTTCTGAGCCAAAGGCAAGGTGGTCAATGGGAGAGGAGCTTCAGAGTGAGAGAGGGGAGGGAGTGGAGCCTCTGGGCAGGGAGCTGGCAGATGGCAGCTGGCAGGTTCTCCCAGTTTCACCTGCCCACGTAACCCCACCCAGGCAGTGACTCATGGAGAAGGCCGGGCCACAGCTGTCAGCTGAAGGGATGCAAAGGCCACTCAGCCCAAGCAAGAATCAAACCTCCCCATCCTCTAGTTTGCCACCAAATGGTACCAGACGGATCCCAATTCTCTGCTCATCCTTCCCCTCTCCTCATCCTGTGAAGGGATGTGAGACCCCAGGGGTGCTGACATCTCAGACCCACCTTCATGCTGGTCTAGTGGGTGCAGACAGCTCTTGGCCACCCCATGAGGTCTCTGAGCTGTGGAGGGAACCACGTGAGTGTCCTGAGGTACCTGGACAGGGCAGTTGCAGATGGAGTGACCAGGAGCTGCTGCAAAGGGTCACATCAGGCAGGGATGGCTTTACCTGTCACTGGCACTCCCCAATACAGATCTCCAGGGAAGATCATCCCCCGTGGTTCCAGACACACATCAAGTGGAGCAAGTCTTCAGCTCCCCAAAGCCTGTTAGAGTAGGGGGTGTCTTAGTCCTGTCTTAGTCCCCTCGGGGCAGGAGGGTGGCTGCCTGTCCTCAGCACCTGCAGACCCATCCTTGTGCCTCTTCTCCACCAGGTTTCCAGGATGTCCACGTCCAGGTGCTCCTCAGCTTCGGTCTTCTGGTGGCATTCCTCAGCCGCTACGGGCCAGGCAGTGCAGCCATCAGCATCCTCATCACAGCCTTTGCCATTCAGTGGGCTGTTCTGATCCAGGGTTTTTTTAACTTCTTCCTCAATGGCAAAATTTACGTGGGAGCTCAGAGGTAAGGCAGGAGGGAGCTGCTGCTGCCCAGACAGCTCATCCCAGCCCAGCCCTGGCACACTGGCTCCCCCCTCTGTAAAACTCACGGCTCTGCTTTGAGGAGGATTTTCAGGGACCAGGCCCTGGGTGGTCTGAGTAACCGCCCTAGGGAGAGCCATGTAAATACTGCCATGGCTGCAGCCTGGCATTTAGGGGGGGCACTCTGGCCCCCACCTACCTCAAGCTCAGCCATCCCTCTGTCACCAGCATCACAAGGCTCTGCTTGTTCAGCCTGCAGGAACAGTGGGATGCAGGGCCTGGGCTGCAGGCTCAGCCCCGCTCTCCCCAGCCCCTGTGCTCATCCCTGGCAGTGCCAGGTCCAGCCCCACGCCTTTCCTCTCCTTCCCAGCATGGTCAGTGCTGACTACTGCACCGCAGCTGTTTTGATCTCCATTGGAGCTGTTCTAGGCAGGGCAAACCCTGTCCAGATGCTGCTGCTGGCCCTGCTGGAAGTCACCCTGTGCACTCTCAATGAATACATCCTGCTCAGTCTCATGGGGGTGAGTCACCGACCAGGGAGCCACCAGAAAGGGAGTGGCCCTGGGTTTAGGCTCCTCGTGTCAAGTTCTGCCTCATCTGGAGGGATAAATCCCTTATCCCCACTTCCTGCACGGCACTTTTCCATACTCCAGGTAAGCGACAGTGGACGCTCCTTGACCGTCCACACCTTTGGAGCTTATTTCGGCCTGATGGTTTCACGGGTCTTGTACCAGCCCCACAAGGACAAGAGGAAAAGGGAAGAGCGGCAGGACATGGGGCACCAGACGGATGTCTTCGCTGTGATTGGTACGGAGTTCAAATCCTACAACACCCGAGTCACAGAGCTGGGAGTGGAAGGGTTGTCACCAATATGAGGATAGTGAGGCTGTGGCTTTGACCAGGAGATTCCTGCAAACCATCAAGGCCAGATGTCCTGCACCTCCTCAGGGACCTGTGGTGGGGCTGCACCGCTCTCTCCTAGAAACAGCTTTTCCCTGTGTTCTACCTGAACCTCCCTTGCTGCAAGCTGTGGCCACTTCCATCTCTTGGCACTAGCAAGAAGTTTCTGTCCCACAAGGGATCAACTCCAGCACCAAGACCTGCCTGTTCTGTTCCCTGCAGGAACCATCTACCTGTGGATCTTCTGGCCCAGCTTCACCTCTGCCAGCACTGTCCACCACAATGCCAACAACTGGGCAGTGCTCAACACCTACTTCTCACTGGTGGCGAGTACAGCTGCCACCTTCACCCTCTCTCCCGTCCTCTATGAGGAGAGCACCCCACGGATGGTAGGTCCTGTTCTGAGACAAACCCAAGCTTCATGCCCTGCCCACATCCTGTCCTACAGGAGTAGTAAGCCTGAACATACCCAGGGCAAAAAGGGAGGCCTGTTAGGCTTTCTTAGGTTCATTGAGAACCTATTTGATCCCTGAGGCAGACAGAACCCCTCCCAGTCCCATGCTGATGCTCTCCATGGAGCCAGTTCCCCAACCATGTCCTTCTCCATCAGGTTCAGATCCAGGATGCCACCCTCGCTGGAATGGCTGTGATGGCTGGGGAGATGCTGGTCGCCCCCTTTGGGGCCCTCATTGCAGGGTTTCTGGTTGGCCTGATCTGCCCACTTGGCTTCAGATTCCTCACGGTGAGTCACCTTGGGACAGCCAAGGACACTGATCCCAGATCAGGGGACCATCTGCTCCCAAACCTGCAAACACGGGGCTGCAGCACAACCTCCCTGGGCAACTGACCCCAACCCAATACCAGTTCTTCCCTATGCTCTCCCCAGCCTGTTCTACACTCCAGGCTGAAAATCCAGGACACGTGTGGGGTTCACAACATCCACGGGCTGCCTGGGATACTGGGGGCTTTGCTGGGGACACTGCTGACACTGATGGCCACTGCAGACACTTTCGGTGACAGGTGAGAGGAGCCAGAATCAGGGATGCCAGTGACTCGAGGCACCAAGCTGGGACCACCACAGCCCCTGAGATCAGGGCTGCTCCACTCACCCTGTTACAGCACTTCTTTGGAAGACCCAGAGCCGTGGACCTGTGACAAGCTCCCAAAAACCTGTCCCCTCTGGCTTGCAGGCTGGAGCTTGTATTCCCACTGGTGGCCCAGGGCAGCCGGACAGTCACTGACCAAGCACTCATCCAGCTCGGTGCCCTGCCCCTCACCCTGCTGTTCGCAATGCTTGGGGGCTGCCTTACAGGTGAGTTTTGCCTCCAATGCAACGGGATGGAGGGTAGGAGGGGCAGGGAATCGATGGATTTTGGGGGGAAAGGGCAGGAGCAGGCCCAAAGCAAAGCATCCCCACCAGGCAGGCCGGGCAGAGCCCAGTGGTGCTCAGCGCTGTGCAAACACGGTGAAGGTCGGGACAACGCCCGGGGCCAGGGCTGCCCCTGGGGCCGGGTTTCTGCGCGGGGCCGGGGCTATCCACGGGGGAGGGCTCCCCCCGGTCCGTGGCTCCCCTCGGGGCAGGGCGTCCCCCCGGTCTGTGCTTCCCCCGGGTCCGTGCTCTCCCCGGTCCATGCTCCCTGCCATGTCCGGAGCTCCCCTCGGGTCCGTGCTCCCCGCCATGTCCGGAGCTCACGTCGGGGCAGGGGCTCCCCCCGGTCCGTGCTCCCCCCGGTCCGTGCTCCTCTCGGGGTCAGGGCTCCCCCCGGTCCGGGGCTCCCCTCGGGGCAGGGCTCCTCCCGGTCCGTGCTCCCCCGGGTCCGTGCTCCTCTCGGGGTCAGGGCTCCCCGCCATGTCCGGGCCTCCCCCGGTCCGTGCTCCCCGCCGTGTCCGGGGCTCCCCCCGGTCCGTGCTCCCCCCGGTCCGTGCTCCCCCCGGTCCGTGCTCCTGTCGGGGTCAGGGCTCCCCCCGGTCCGGGGCTCCCCTCGGGGCAGGGCTCCCCCCTATCCGTGCTCTCCCCGGGTCCGGGGCTCCCCTCGGTCCGTGCTCCTCTCGGGGTCAGGGCTCCCCGCCATGTCCGGGGCTCCCCTCGGGGCAGGGCTCCCCCCGGGTCCGTGGCTCCCCCCGGTCCGTGCTCCCCGCCGTGTCCGGGGCTCCCCTCGGGGTAGGACTTTCCCCGGTCCGTGCTCCTCTCGGGGTCAGGGCTCCCCGCCAGCGTGTGTTCCCCGCGGGTCGCGGCTCCCCGCCGCCCGCCCGGCGCAGCCGCTAGATGTCAGGGGAAGCCCGGGCAGCGGCCGCCCCGCTCTCAGACGCCCTCGCCCGGCTTTCGGCGTCCTCAGGTGCCGTCCTGAAAACCAAGGCGCTGAGGTGTTGCCCGGACGCGCAGCGCATGGAAAACACCGTCTTCTGGGAGGTAAAGCTGGGGAATTATTAGTTAAAGGGGTTTATGGGTCTCAGGCGGCAGCAGGGGTTGGATATTTCCCCTCTCTCCTCTTGCAGCAGCATTTAGGGCAGGAGAGCTGCAGTAAATGCCCCATGGTCATGGAATCATAGAATCCCTGACTCATTTTAGGTTGGAAAAACCCTCTAAAAGCACCAGGTTCAACCATTCCACTGCTGCCAAGGCCACCACTAAACCACGTCCCCAAGGGCCACATCCACGAGTTTGTTAAGTCCCTCCAGGGATGGGTGACTTCACCACTCCCTGGGCAGCCTGTGCCAGAGCTGGACAACTCTTCCAGTGACTTTCCCCCAGTATTCCATCTAAACCTCCCTGGTGCAACTCGAGGCCATTTTCTCCTGCCCCCACCCAGCCCCGATCTGCCCTGGGTAGGGCCCAGTTCTGCCCCTCTCCATGTCTCCGGTGCAGGTGGCCGAGGAAGGATGTGACCCCGGGGCCAGCGGGAAGGAGCTGGGCATCAGCACGGTGGTGTAATGACCCCAGGGAGGTTCTGCACCACCAATGGCCTGTCACTGCCAGTGCCAGCTGCCTTCTGGCAGTCTGAACCTCCCAGCAGCCAGCTCTGGAGCAGCCACGCCTGTTCCCATGGGGAGCCAGGTCCTGGTCCCAAATGTTTTGGGGACAGTTGGGTGTCCGCAGACCTTTGCAGGGTGAAGAGGTGCTGCACTATCCCAGTTCTTGTTGTGGGAGCAACGCGGCTCTTGCTCCCAGGGTCACCTTGGGGTGTCCAGGCTTGGCTCAGCTCACCTCCTTGCCTCAGTTTCCCCATCAGCTGCTCTCTGAAGGAAGGCAGTGGGGGGAGGAGGGATGACTGTGTTGGGCACCGGAGGCCGAACAGAAAGCAGCAAGGACTTTGTACAGGCACTTTTGCACACAACAATAAAAATATATGGATTTTTTTGTAGCTTCAGGATTTGCGCCTGAATTCCAATGGCACCTGCCCAGCTCTGCTGGCTGTTTCCTTCCGGTGTCATCCAGGGAGGAAGGCAAAGCCCCCCAGTTTCCCCTGCACCCCAAACACTGATGTCTGGTTTTTTGGGTTTAATGGTTTGTCCCACACACCCGAGGATGCTGCAGTCGCTGCAGTGTGGGACAGCACCCAGGGGCAGCAGCAGGGTGGGTGACACCGGGGTCCCCAGCACAGGGGTGACCCCTGTCTCCCACTGACCACTCATCACCTCGCACCAGGGGCTCCCCTCAACAAATAAAAGCCCCCAGCATCCAGCCCCGCTGTGAGAGAGACGCTCCTCTGGCCATTGCAGCCCCAGGACCCCCAGCACCCAGAACCCTGGCCCCAAATCCCCCCACAGAGAGGCTGCCACCCCCCTTGGGAGCCGATTGGAATACCCTGGGAATACGGTAGCTCGAGCGAACCCACAGAAGGTCCTGCAACAACTGGAGCAGGGGCACAGCCCCAGAGGACTCCTAGAGGGGCAATGGTGGCTGTGCTGGGGGTCCCCAATGTAGGGGACACCTTGGGGTGCCATCTCCCATGAGCCTGGGGTGGCTGCCAGGCACTTTCACACTCCGTGTGCCAGACTCCAGCACTCACCATGTGGGATTCCCCAGCTGCCAGCACCATCCCTGAGAGGGGACCACGGCCCCACCCCATGCAGAGGGGACAGCGAACTCTGGGGCAAATGCTTTGCTACCCCACCCAAAGCAGCCACAGGTGGGACCCTCTTGTTCTGGTATCTGCTGCTGTTGAAGCACACAGGTTTCCTTTAACTGACTGAACAAAAAAAAAATGCAAAAAAGTCAATGAAACACATTTATTTGCAGGTGATCTTAAAATCACTTTAAAACACAGCAGTAAGTCAAAACCTCTTGCTTTTATATAAGTCAAACTATGACTTTAACTTTTCCCACTTTTGTTGTCCATTACAGAAAACTGGTGAAACCAGCACATTAAATGCTTCGGTGTCACTGAAATTCCGTGACAAAAACACAGGGAAGTGGGTCACCCGTCTCTGTTTCTGCTGCTGCTGCAGGCGCTGGGGAAGGACCGCAGCCCCACTCCTCGCCCAGGCGGCACGGAGGACGCGTCCCTGACCCCACGTCCATGTGACGTGCTAGAAAGAGAAGCGGGAGGCAAGACGGAGAAGAGGGACGCAAGAGGGAGNTGAGGTGCAGGGCTCACCCCAGACCCGCGCCACCCCCTCCCACCTCACCTCCTTCCCCAGCCCTCTCCTCCCCTTTCCCAGGCAGCCCCCTTCTCCTTTTTTTTTTTATTTCCTCGCAGCACATTTCAAAAGCGACCCACTGCGAAGGGAAGAAAAGCCCCTCCAGTGAGATCATTGCGAGACCCCCAGACGTCGGGGTCGGGTGTGAAATGGACCTCCCTCCTCCTCCCCTCGCCCGGCCCCCGGCCCCTCTGAAAGGCTGTTATGTTTTGTAATCGGATTAGGGGAGCCCTGCGCCCTCCCCACGCCCGTTCCCCGGCCCCGGCCCGCCGCTGTCCCCGCAGTTGTTTAAGCGCCGCGGCCGCGAGCGCGGAGCTCTCCGGCGGCGGGAGCCGGGGACGGCGAGAGCCTGAAAGGTTTAGTCAGCGAACAAATTGCTTCTCTGTAGGGGCCGTTTTCTTCCCAAGTTGAACATAATGATGGCAGTTTGAGGAACAGATGGTGCAGCTAAGCAGATAATCCCGCCGGCCCCGGGCTCGGGGAAAGGCAGCGCCGGCTCTGCCCGCAGCGCCCGGGGCCGTCCCGGGACGGGGGTCGCGGCAATGTCGGGGTGACGATCGCACCCCGACCGAGCACGAGGAGCTTGGGCGAGCACCCCGCCTTCACACCTCTTCTGCCTCGGGGGTGGTTTGGGTGCCAGACTCCGCTCGTGCCTCAGTTTCCCCAGCCCTGCAGGGAGCCCTCTGCTCCATCACTTTTCAAGGCAGGGCTCACCTCCGGATCGCAGCCTGACCTGGGGAGATGTAATGTGAGACAGAACAGCTTTCCCTGCACTGGAGCAAAGGACAAATGAGAACAGTTCGTTTTACTCTTATTTTTCTGTTTTGCCTCTCTCTTCAACAATGTTCAAGATATCGAAAGAGCTGAAGAGATTCCACCGGCTCGCAGAGGTTGGGTGTGCAGTGTGTCAGGCTCAGGGACCTGCCCGCTCAATGAGTCTGTGTTTAAAACAGATCAGCGGGAAGGGCCCAAAGCCCCACAGACAAGAGGCAGGCCGGGCAAGGCACGGGCGTGGAGCGAGCCCTGCCCTCCTGCCCGTGCCGCACTGGCAGCAGAGACCCTTCCCCACACCACGGGGCTCTCACAGCCTTCAGGACACACTCCAGGCACACTGTACCGCATGCCTGTGTCCAGCAGGTTTGTTTAATTCATGTCCCCCCCCTCTCCAGCCCTGTCCCCTGAGAGCCCCGGCTCTGACAGCTCCCCTGCCCTCTCCGCGGCAGCCCAGCTGCCAAGAGACCTGCCTAATTCACCTCTTGCTAATGCAGGAGCTCAATCAGCTGCTCGAAGGGTGTTTTACAAGTCAAAGCAATAACAACATCCCTCCGCTGCAGCTGGGGAAACTAAGGCACACAAAGAGGTGCCCAAGAGTCCATTGGAATTAGAAGCAGGACAAAGCCTGGGCTCCCCGAGCTCCCCGTGTACATGTCCTTACACATCCACAGCCCCCACCACCTCCCCCCCCCCGGAGCAGCTGATGCCGTGTGCTGTTTGATAGAAAGCCAGCTAATCATCTTTCCCACCTTTCTTGGAGTGTGAATCGTTATCCCAGCGACACCTGTAAAGCTCCTTGTCAGACAAGGCTGGTGCACACGTCTAATAATGGGCACCATATGGAAGAGGGAAGGCTCGGGAGAGGAGCAGGGGCCCGACCACCCCCACACGGAACAAAGAGCAGTGCCCGATGCCTTCCCAGGACGGGCCGCTGTCACCAGCACTGGTTTGAAAGACCAGCAGCAAGGAGAGCCCAGGCAGAGGCGGCGGTGGAGGAAGAACCATCACTCATGGCACCAAACACTTCAATAACTCCCCAAACAGCCCTGCCCCTTAGGAAAGGACCTGGCAAAAGTGACAAGCGAAGGTTAAAGGCAGGAGAGTCATAGAGCCCTGCTCACCACAGCGTGCCCAAAGCCTGGGGCTGGGCACCCCAAACCCTCCAAAGCACATCCCACCATCCCTTGGAGCTTGTGCTCACTGCCAGCCTTGCACAGCAGGTGTAGAAAAAGCCTCCCACAGGTTAGATGGCGATAGGGAGGACACGATGTGAATTAGAGACAGGTCTCTGTGCTTGGACTGATCCAGAACCCCCCAGACTTCCTCCCTGACCCGAAGCTTTGGGGGCAGAGCTCAGCCCCTCTGCCAACCCACCTCCCAGCGAAAGTCCCCACTGCCACCGCAATTACAGAACCACATTTTCAGGCCCCCATTCATTGCCAGCAGCATAATGAGCCCCCAGGCACCATCAGCGGGGGCAAAGCAATTAAAATTGCTGCCGTGGTTGCTGCGTGGGTGGCTCTGGCATGGGCTACTGCCAGTGCCCGTTTTGGGGCGAGTGGGCACCGCCAGGCCGAGCAGGGCCTCAGATTGCTGCATGTCCCTGGGGGTGAACAATCGACTCGTTCTTCCCCGGGTTCAAAGAATAATAAAATAAAAAAAGAATAAAGGCCTCACTAAAGCTGGGAGTCAAGTTTATTTACAAACTGAGTATGAAGTGAAGGGCTTGGAACAAAGGTGTTATGTAAGGGACAGTCACTAAGGGGCTCTTTACCCACGCTAATTGCCACTTGCTCCACGATATCCATTTATCTTGCAGCTGAAATGGCCTCCTCAGGCTTGTGGGTTCAAGCAGTGCTTGTTTGCAATGCTGCCCAGCGCAATTAGTGCACCAGCGCAGGGGCCGGTGCCGTCCCACCACCCAAGCCCACTGGGAATCCTCACACCTCCCTGAAAAACGGGATCATGCCCACAGTGGGTGGGTGTGCTGGTGAGCCTGTGCCTTGGTGGGGAGAGGTGCTGCCTTGCCTTGTGTGGGACTTTGGTGTCAGTTGTGTAACAGGGAGGGACAAAGGGGCTCAGTTCTGCAGGAGGGACCTCGCGGTCATCCCAACCCAGCCTGGGTGGTATGGGGCAGAAAATCATCGTGGGATTCTTGTGGAGGCAGCTGCAAGAATGATGGCCCCGAAAGGAGAATGAGGTCTGGAGAGGATGAACAGAACCCGCTGTTTGTGATGGTGTTTCTGAGGGGTCCGGCTGGAAACTGCCCTCAGGTGCAGAAGCCCAAAAGGCAGAAACCATAATAAAGACCACCATGGGGAGAAGAAGCTGCTGTGAGTGCTGCAGGGCCTTCCTGCAGTACGTGGCCTTCCTGCTCCCATCCCTGCATGGGATAGCATGTCCAGGGGCACAGGGGCCACAGAGGGACCGTTACCTCTACTCCAGCCAAACTGTCGGGAAAGGGAGGAATATGAGGTGGCAGTACCCCCAGGAGCCAAAAGGTCAATTTTATTGACAAACCGCCTCTTGAATGGAGCACGGGGAACAATGCCGGCCTCAGCCCGGGTCAATCGGGACTGTGTAAAGCAAGGGGCCGGCTCCAGTGGCCCCGGGAGAGCCCTCCAGGCGAGTGGCCTTTACCAACGTGTTTGCATAACCTCTGACCCCTTCTTTTGGGGTTTAATTGAAATCCCAGCTTGGTGACAAATTGGCATGACCAGCAGGCTGGAGGCCGGGAGGGTGAGCGTGGAAGCGATGCTGGAAAGTCCCCTCCCTGCTCCGGCAGTGACCGACCTGCTGCCGCTTCCTGTCCTGGCATGGGACACCTGCAAAGCCCAAGCCACGTGTTTTAATCACACCTGTCTCCTTTGTCCGATCCCATGTCCCTGCCCAAAGGCCACCACAATGGGCTTGGGACAGGCAACTGCCCGGGTCCACCAGCAGCTCTGTCTCAATACAGGCAGGAGCAGACAAGCACAGTCTGAGGCGTGTGAGCCTCCTTCAGAAACACTCTGGACTGAAGCCTCCTCGGGCTGGAATGCTGCGATGCTTTGTTAATCACAGAGCTCATTAGGCTGAGACATTTGCAGTTTGCACCCCGGCAAACCCCCACCACAGAGACCCCTCTCCCTCCCCGTCCAAAGGGAAAGGTCACAGCCCTTCTCCAGTCTTGTCTTGAAGTGAAACCGGCTTTTTAGAGCCAATAGCAGAAATGAGCTTCTGAAAAAAAACCAAATGTAACTGAAGTCCCAACACAGTTCCCACTGACTGGGGATCAAAAACTGACATTGAGCCAAATGGAGCTGAAGTCATCCTGTTTCAGAAGTTCCTGGGAGAGAGGTGAGAAATGACAGAATTCCCTGTGATGGCGGAAATCTCATTTTCTGCAGAAACCAGACTAAAAACAAGGAGGAAAAAGCCCCAAACCAGACTCCTCACAATACCCATCCCTTTTACTGAGCATTTGCAGCATCCCAGCTGCTCCATGCAGCACATCAGTGATGCAGAGCTGTGCTACATGGAGGTCCCAGTGCACCTGAGAGGGATGTCCAGGTGGGGATCCCTGCTGGCTAAAGGGACTCCACAGAGTTACAGCAGAATCCTCCAAAGCACAAATATTTTCCCTCCACTTTTCCTCCTGTCCCAGAATACCAGATTCTGGGATTAGACTGCAGAATTCTCCTGCCCACAGGTAAAGATTTAATATTTTACATTGTGTTGATCATCCAATATGAATCCCAGTTGCCCTTTAACAGGGTTGGAGTAACATCTGGTACCATGTGCAACCACACCCCTGAAGTGCAAATGGCACAAGTGAGACTTGAACAATTCCCACCTAAATCCATGCAATTTCCACGTGCGGGCAGGAGCTGTGAATCACTGAGGCTCCTGCCTGTAGTTCTGTTGGCCCTGCCCTGTAGGATTCCACTGGTCCTGGAGGAACATCCCACACTTTGGAGCAGCAGTCACACATTTTGCAGTACCAACACAAGACTTTCCCTCAGGAGCGTGTCTGTACATCCAGTTGAAGCACCTTAAAAACAGAGCAGCCCCACATTGAGGCAAAACCCAAAAATATCTCCATTGCTGCCTGCTTTACTGTCTGCACCTCATTTGCAGATCATTGACAGGGATTTTTACATATCCTAAAATACTTGTAATTGCAGGTTTCACGTCTGTTATCTGCCACTGATTAATACATTTCATTGCTATTATTGTTATTATTACTATTAATCGTGCATCCATCCAATTCACAAATCAAAGTCTGTTGCCCAGGATTGAGCCACAAGAACCAGGTTTGTTTCTAGGAGGTGCAACCACCACAGGTAATGAGACTCTTAAGAGCAGCCCCTTGCCCTCGTAGATCTCAAACTGGCTCGCAAAGAGCAGCAGATGGCCACTTTGCAGAAGACATACAGGGTAGGGGGTAAATCAGCCCCAAGGGCTCCAACAAACTGGGAGTACTGGTAGGGACTGGACAATTTGATCCCTTCACCCTCCTACCTCCCCGTGCCACCTTGCAGTTTGCCACATTTCAAGGGAGAGAAACGGGCTGTAATTTTGTTTTGTTAACCTCCTTTTCTCCCAGCCCCACGTGCCACTGGGAATAAATCTGGGATGATTTTATCCCCCCACCTCCCAGGACAGCCGGGTCCTCACGCTCTGCTGGCTGTCACTTAGCCACCTTCCCGTGTGCCCCGTGGGTCACTATTCCCCCAAACAACCTTCGGTTTCCACCAGTTGAAGATCTTAGAGGCTTCTTGCACAAAACCCTTTGAGGTATTTCATGCAAGGCTTGAAAAGGCTCCTGCTTCCTCTGGGGGGCATTATCATGACAACCGGCTTTAATTCTGCACAGACCCAGGCTCCCAGCTGGATCCTCAGCCACTCCAAGTCCCCCTGACACCTTTCGGCTGGCTCAGAGAGGCCAAAGGAGCGCACGGGTCCCAGGATCACGGGGAACTTGCCCAGCCCCATTTCCCAGTCCCCATCCTCATATATATTCCCTTCCAGTCGCCTCACACTTTTCTCTGCGTGTTCTTCTTTTTCGAGCACTGCCCTCCTCTTCCCCACTCCCACCAGGCACTTCCCCCCTCCCCGCGGTCCCTCTCTGTCCCCAGCATCCCCCTTTCTCTCGGCTCTCTATAAACAAAGCGCCTCAGTGTCTGGGGGAAGAAAAGTTGCATTATGCAAATGGGAAAAAGCGAACAGGAGATTTCTCACTCCGAGAACCCCCATTCCGGGCCTGCACCTCGGTTTCCATGGCATGACCAAAGCCTGCTGGAAGCTGGTTTGCATACGGATGAGAGAGGAGATGAAATCAGCACGAAAGCCCATCGCTGACAGAACACCATTGTTTCGCCTGTCTGATTTGGAGGCTAATGAAACGCCATTAAAAAAAGAAAGAAGAGGAAAAAAACCCTGCCGCTTTCATCCTGGCTTCGGTCAGGGACGGGGAGGGGGGTTTAAATATGATGACGGAAGATCATCTGCACTCTTGGACTTGGGGTGAAGGTATTCTGGCACCCGGGAAGGAAATTCCCAGGATGCACTGCCCCTGCAAGCCTGAGCGATGCTGACAGGAGATGGTGCTGTGGGCAGAGCACTGGGCTGGGAGAGGCTACCAAGGCAAACCCAGCTTTGCTTCTCTCCAGGAGACGCAGGAGCACCCGGGCATGAAAACACCGCAGCTGCAGCCACGAACCTGCCCACCCCACGGCACATCTCGGGGAGTCCCTCCATCCACTCATACACATGCCATGTCCAGGAGAGACACTGGAGCAGGCTCATGGGCTGGGATCAGGCTCTCCTGGGTCACAGGCTTTCACAGCAGAATGAATTAAAAACTGTGAATAAAAGGCTGGGGTGGGGAGAAGGTCAGGGAACTGCTCAATGCTTCCGTGCTCCTTCACCACACAAACCATGACTCTGCTGAAGGACAGGGAAGAGACAAAACAAAATAGAAACACGCACGGGTGCCCCATCTGCCCCATCCCAACAGCCTCCTTGGGCTGTTCCTGATGCTCCCAGCACCTTTCCCAGGGCTCTGAGGAGTGGAATGGATGGAGCAGGAGCGTGGCCACTGGCTCTTGGCCCTGGGTAGCCCTCCTGACCACGGCCTTGCCATGGCCACCCAGTCCCTTTCCCGCTGCCCCGCTGCCAGAGGCACATTGTCTCCAGTGTGTGCCTTGGAGAACAGCATGATTGGCCTTGAAAGGGCTGATTTGCTTTCCCCGGTCCATTGAAACGCCGGAGACCAAAGCCTGTTCCCTCCAGGCGCTCGGAAACCTGGCACCCTTTCCACTTCGCTTCCCTGTGCTCCTCAGCCCAGGGGCTCCTGCTGAGATTTTGCTGTCAACAGAGTTTTGTTCCCTTTCTAGGGCGGTGCAGAAGGGACACAAGGACCTTGAAAATGGCAGCTTCTTTGACACGGCTATTCTCCTTCGACCCCCCTGGCTGAATAAACAACTCACAAAAATGGAGTTTACTGTATTTCCTCCTCAGGGGGAAAACACTGCATCTTGGTCCTAATTAATTTACCTAATTAACATTGGGTCTGTATTGCAAAGACCTCTTTCTGTACTGGCCGGGACAGAGAAAATAACGGGAATAAAAATATATTCAGGCAACTCTCAGCCCCGACTGTAAAAGGAACATCGCGGGATGAACTGCGCCACACTGATGATTTAAGCCTCAGAGAAAGCGTCTGCAGGAGAATGACCTCCACCTCCATCTCCCCTCTGTTTGGGGCCAAATCACGCCAGCACCTTGACACTGGGCAGGAGGTGCAGTGCGTGTGCTTGGGGAATTCAGTGCTGGGACGGGCTGAGGGGGATGGAGCAGGAGGGACATCAAGGAACAGATCCTGTGGAAGAGGGGAGCAAGGAGGCTGCCCACGGGCAGAGCACAGTTCAAGCTGCTGGGCTGACCCCTCTGCTGCCTTTACCAGCGTGCTCTGTACCCGTTTGCACCTGCCTGGGGCCAGCTCCATGCTTAGACCCTGAATTTTCCCAGGGCTTGCCCAGCACCCAAGCAGGCACTGCTCGCCTTCCCTGCTCCTGACTAGGAAAGCCCTGCTCTGCTATTTTGTTCTTTTCCCTGCCAGATGCCAGCTCTCTTCAGCCTCTTTCTTCTCCCCACGCTTTGCTTTGCCGCATAGTTCCGGAAATCAGAAACAAAAGAAGAGGAAAGAAAATAGGCTGGATCTAGGGGGGAGGAGGGGGAGTTTCCCTTCCGTTAAGCTTTTCCAGCTCTCCCTGCCTCCCAATATGAGACACGATATGGCACCTCACATGACGAGCACTCGCGCCCACGTGCGTGGCCACGTGATGAGATGCCCAGTTATGCCAGGCTGCTGAATGGAGGCAAAAGCGAAGAGGCTGGGTTTGAGCCCAGCCTCTTTGGCAGGAGAAGCAGGAGGATGTAGGAGAAGCTCCTCTCTACTCTTGCTCTGCAGCCCAAAGCTGCACGGCTGAAACAGGCTAGAGGGAAAGCATTCACACTTGCAGGTAGAAGGGAAAGGGTTCATGCTTACAGGCATTGTGGCTGAGTTTAAGCAGTAAGAGCTGTGCTGTCAGGGCATAATGTGGGCTCAGTCCCACTGTGGTTATTGGGGCCCTACAGATCAGGTTCTGGCAGCCAAAACTTCCTTGACACTGTGAACTGCAGAGCCTGAGTCACTCATCTGCCTCCCGCATCTTCATGTAATCCCCCCTTCCGACAGGGCTGACAGCAGGGGTTTAGGTGTCCACATCATCTTAATGGTTTGATTTACAGATATTTTTGGTTTATAAAGGGAACCCCCCCATCTCAGGCTTCATATTCATTCACTGAAATGGCCAGCAGTCCTCCTAGAGTTTGTTTTCCACAACAAAAAAAACCCCACATCAGTGTGTGTTTCCATTTGGAAGTGTCAGCTCCCACTCCAAGCACGGTGCCTTTCCCAACTCCCCTCGTTTGAGACAGCACTGAATTTCCATCCCACTGCAAGCAGCTCCCACCCTCAGGAGCCCTGTCAGGATTCTCCACAACGGAGGTGGAATGGGCAGGACCCTTTGTGCCTCCCAATGGACAAGGAGAGATGGGGAAGGTGTTTGCAGCACAGGCTCTGCTTTGCTTTGCTCAGGGAAGAGCAGAGCGTGCCCCAGCCCTGGGAATGGTGCTGGAGCTGCTCGAAGCTGCATGGGGCAGGGGCTGGCTGGCTCCAGCCACCAGTAAAGAGCTGCAAAAGGAGATGAGAAAATGGACCACGGAGACACGCCAGGAAGGGACACGCTGAGGCCGACACAAGGGCCCCGGCACTGCCTTGGCACTGGGGCACCTCCCAGGCTGGGATCTGCTCCCAGGCTGGAGGGAGAGCAGGGCCAGCACCCCGTCCTCATCCGGCTCCCAAAGCAAAGCTCAGCATGGCCTCAGTGGAGCACAGAGCTGGGAAAATCAGTGCAGAGCACCAGCCCTGCCAAAACAACCATTGCCACAGCCCAACACTCCAGTTGTATCCTGGAAGAGAGACCTCAAACAATTTCACTTGCCACTGGAGCGGGAGCAGGGAGATGCTCCCACCATCAGAAACCTGCTATTAGCGGCAGGTGCTCTGTCCACCCCATTTCCAGCTGCTGCCAGACTTCCAGTAATTCTCAGTGACCTCATTTTCACTTCATTTTGTAAATCATTTTTGGGTTGTTGTTTTTCATTTTACTCAGTTTTTAATTTGTTGTTGTTTCCCTCTGAGCTGGAGTTTGTCATTTAATCAACTTAGACCCAGATATCCTGGAGGGTGTTTGGGGAAGGGGGGTGGGGGGGAAGAATGAAAACGCTAATGTCACATCACCTCCCTAAAATGAGTTTTAATTGTAATCCTTTAATCCCTCTCAGATGGCCCTCTCTTCACTGATGTTTTTCATAATTATTCCTTGCCATTTTCCCATCGGTCTAAGGAGTGTCTTCAAGAGGGAGGGGGTGGAGAAAAGGCCCTTTTATAAAATAATAATAATGGGCCAAATTAAGACACAAAGAGGGAAATAACAAGGGGGCAAGGGCTGCAGAGACAGAATGGGGATTATTAATGCCTCCCCCCTCAGAAATTTCAGTGATGGTGCTCTCAGCCACCCCAATCAGTGGGCAATTGAGGCTTGTTTGCTCGAGTGGCTGCATCCTCCTACAATGACCCACATTTAGCCAAGTGGCTGCATTGACAGAGTACCAGGTGTGCAGGATTGGGAAACTGCCTCGAGGCAGCGTCTCGCCAGCCCGCCCAGCACTGAGGGTCTGCACAGGGCCGCCCACCTCTGGGACAGCGCCCACCTGCCTGAGGACATGGTCAGTGGGAATTTCCCCTCCAGAAGTGATGAGCTCCCAGGGCCCTCGGCCCCTCTGGAGGGCATTGAAGGGCATCATTCCCACTGCAGCTGCCAGCCATCAGCCCCATTACCCCCTGAAACCAGCTGTAACTCGTCCCTTGGTCTCATCCAAATGGACCCCGAAGGATGCTGAAGAGGAAAGGCACTGAATTCCCCGGCAGCAGCAGCAGCAGCAGCACAGAGGTTATGCCTAGGTTAGGAAGGAGGTCAGAAAGGGTTTTCAGAATGGTTACAGTCCTGTGAAGGGGCCACTGAGCCCTCAGTGCCATCTCAGCCCTCGGTGCTCTTGCTGCACCTGCCAGCAGCCACTCCTGCCCCCCTGCAAGGCTGAGCCAGCAGGAGACCAAAGTGACCTGTGTCCCTGGCCAGTGGCAGCACCCACTTCCACAGGGGATTTCAGGGTCTCTGCTGCCCTGGAATGCCAGATCCATCCCAGCCATGTCTGCTGCAGCATCTCCTTCCACAGCGTGCCAGTGCTGTACAGATGGGAACATCACCCAAAAGCTCTTGAAGGGACCATAAGCCCAATAAAAGTCCACTGATTGCCCCTGAGCACTTTGGAAAGCTAATCGGAACCGAGCATCCAGGTTAATCTGGCACTCAAGCCTCTAAGAACACAGGGATGTTCGTTCAGGGGAGTTAAATGATGCGGGTCTCAGGAGCACAGGCAGGAATTGGGATGCCGTGGAAGTCGGGTCTCTAACACCAACTGCAGAGCTTTAACTCCAGAGCTGCTCTGGGGACGCAGCCAGTGAAAGGGGAGCGTTTACAGACCACTGAACTTGTGTTTAATCTGGGAAACCTCTTGTACAGGTCTGACAGGGGTTAATCCACCCCTAACGTCTCTTTCACCCTCTCTCCTCCTCCCCAGCCATAAAGCTCAGCAATCCTTGCTAATCATCCCATTACTTCAATGAGCTTGACCCAAAAGGCTCCGGCAATGCCTCAGCTCCCTGTTCCAGCTCTCTCCCTGCCGCCACCTGCCCCATCCCGCCCTGGCCATGGCGCAGGGATCAGACTGACAGTGCATGTCGGCAGGGTGACCCTCGGGGACAGCAGGTCTTGGCCGCAGTGACCTCGGAGGGCAAGTGATTCTTGCAGGAACAAAGAGCCCCTGTGTGCCAACAGGCTGGAGTTTGTGTGCAATTAACTCTGGACAAACCAAACATGGCGAGTTCATGAGCGCAGAGGCTGGGAGCGGCTCAGGGTTTATGGACTCTGAGGGAAGGAGGACAAGCAGCCCCTGAGCAGCGGGAGCTGCATAGCCAGAGATGAAGAAAGCCCCGAACACAAAGCAGGGTAGGGAGGGGAGCGAAAATAGGATTCCATCAGGGGTATGACTGACATATAGTGTCAGGCACCAGGAGCATTTGGGGGGAAGAGCTGCAAAGAAAAGGATGTCTTTAACTATCAACAGTTGAGCATCAGAGGAGGAAGCACCTCATGGCTGGAGGGGTGAGATGGTCAGTGGGAGCTTCCCCTCCAGTCTGGAGAAGGCCGGAGGGTCGCTGTGAGTTGGCTGGACACGGGCGTCTCTCCCGCAGCCTGACTCAGGGCCAGGGATGGGGAGGATGGAAAAACCTTGGCTCTGCCACAGCCTGGGGCCGGTCAGGATCAGGGGGCACAGAGGGGCTGTTTTACCTCTTGGCCTGCCTGGCACTGGGGGGATGCAAATCCCATCCAGCCAGGGGAAAAAAAGGAGCTCAACATCACAAAAGGTCCCCCTCCTCCCCAACACATCTCCCTCACATAGTATCTTTTCCTCCTAAAAACAGGGAAGAAAAGAAAATTAAAATTGCTGAGTGGAATTCCTCTAGAGTTCCCATGCAAGAGCAAAAAAGTGTTTGGATTTGAACTGCACTGAAACATCACAATTACGTGCAGAATTTTAAATTATTTGTGCAGTACAGTGTCACTGGAGATGCAACAGACAGCAGAAGTTTGCTGAAAGTAAAGTACTAAGGCACTTCATGGTATGTTATGTTACCAGTCCTCAATAAATGCATTGGAATATCATATTAGTGGGGTTATTCTACTGCTGACAGGGAAATATTCCCATAAAAGACATCAATTCCAACAAAACTGCATTTTCCTGTTGACATATCACCAATGATATGAAGACATCCTCTCCCGCCAGCCCTAAGCTGCTCCTAGGCTCTGACACAAGTGAGTTCCTTTGGGCTGCACCAAGAGGCCTCAGACTACAAAAATGACCACAAACCCACTTTCCCCCTTCTCTCACATTAACTTCATGCTCCAGCTGCAGCCCAATGGAACTCATGTGCTGCCCATCCCCTGCAGCACCCTTGCTTCAGGTGACACTTCTGGACAAAGACACAACACCAGTGATTCCAACCCCCAGCCTCAAATATTTTTGTTGAGCTGCCTTCCTCCAGGAGAAGCGTCTTTTTGACTTATGAAAACAAGACACATCCATGGAAGAAAAACAGAGGAAGAGGGAAGGCTGGAGAAAACAACCCCAGACCTCTGCTTCTTTTTGAAGTGATTTTGAATTTTTTATTCTTACACCCGTTCCCTGGCTATTTGGGAAATTTGGAAAAGTGCGTTTAGCTGCAGCCGCCTCCGAAGCGATGCCACGTCCCTGAGCTCTGCTCCCCCGCTTCCCAGCCCCTCTGCAGCCCCCCAAAATCCTGACCCCTTCTCCCAGCCCCGCTCATTGTCCTTGGTGTGGAGGTTGGCACCGAGGCGTGGGAAGCAAACCAGCAGCTGTGGGTTTGCCCACAGCCCTGCCAGGCCCCTGCGCCCCGAACCCGGTGCCATCCCCACCACACGGCAGGGGCAGCTGGGGATCCTCGGGGAAGAACTGGAGCGAGGGTGGATAAAAAAGAGGAGCGGGGGAAGGAAAAGAAAGGGAAAACATCCCCCTTTAAAATAAAGAGGAGGAGGAGAGAGCAAAGGGGGGGGGGGGGAAAAANGGGGGGGGGGGTGTAAAAATCGTTAGCACTAATTATCAGGCACAGGGACAAACGATTAATTTGCAAGTCAATTAGTCTCAGATAGGTTCACGTTTCCTGTTCTCAGCCACTGAGGGGGAAAGAAAGAGGGAGACACAACTGCGGCCTTAATCCTCCTCAGAGGCGGCCATGGCGGGGCCGCCTGCCCGTGCCAAGGCGGAGGGAGGGGGGCTACAGCTGGCACGGCCATGGCGAGGGTCGGCCGTAGCCAGGACCGTTATGTGCCAGTCACCGTGCCCTCGGAGCAGCCCTGGCACCGCGCCGGCCCCTTCCCCGCCAGCCCCGGCGCCGCCATTTGGGAGCCCCTGACGCCATTTTGTTGCTGCCCAGGCACGGCGGCCGCTGGGGTGGATTTTCCACACTTGGGGGCCACACACGGGGGTGCTCCTGCCTCCCTCCATCCCTCGCTGCCCCTGCCAGGCCCGGGCAGCTGCGGGCGCCATCGAGGGCACAGCGGTTGAGGATGTGGAGCAACCTGGCAGGGCCTGCTCCAGCCTGAGGTTATGGCAGCGCTGTGGGGAGAGGCAGAGGTCTTGTCTCCACCTCAAAGCCATAAGGGACAGGTAGAAACCGGCCCCATCCCAGCAGCGGAGCAGCTCTCACCCCTCTGTGTGGGTCCCCAGCCTCGTGCTGCCAGTGCCCAAAGCAGCGGGGATTAGCCCAAAGTTGCCCTCTGAGGTGCAGCAAACAACCCCTGGGCTTGGGCTCAGGCAGCTGAGGATGGGCAGGAGCCCAGGAGTTGGGAGGAAGAGACATGGGTGGTCAGGGTGTCCTCCACCCCAAAACCAGAGTTGTGGTTATGTGGCACTGTCATCAGTAATTGCATCACTAATTGCACCAGATCTCACAAAACCAGCACATAAAACAGTAAAATAGACATTTTCCAGGCACGACATGAGTACCCAGTCAAACATCACCTATTCGTGAGAAACATGGGTGCAAAACTGAAAAAACCAGCTCAAAGGATGGATAAAAGCAACAGGGGAGGGAAGCTCATAGTGAGGGAGAGAAGTGCCAGCAGCCTCCAGCTCCATTCTGCAGGACAGACAGTGCCTGAAGACTCATGGACGGGCTGGGGAATGGGTACCTGCACCTTTCCCACTCCAGCCACCCTGGAAACCTCAATTCCAACTCAATTCCAAGCCCTCCACGAGGGCGGCAGCTGTTTATGGTGCGAGTGCCCCCTGCGCGTGTGCCCGGGCACGGGAGGGTGCGGCGCATGATCTGAATGTGCTCCGCGTTCCCCACGCTCTGCGCGGGGATATTTGTGTGCGTGTGGACACAACATGTCTGGGACCTGACAAAAGGCATCTGATTGACACAGAAAAGGGGGCTGACAAAAGGCCGAGCGGGGCTGGAGAGCCCTGCACAATACTGGGCGCCGGTACCACGCGCAAGGGTGGGGGATCCAGGCAGGCAGGGGGGAGCAGAGTGGCTTTTAAGGACACCTCCACCTTCCACATTAAAAACATAAATAAATAGGTTAAGAATCTTTCAGCTTTGCGGATGCGCGGAGCGGGGAAGTTACACTTAGCCAGGGGAATTTGTAACACCATCCTCAGTGGCGCCAGGGCCAGAGGGAGCCCACTGTGCCGGGTGAAACATGCACCCAGAGACAATTGCAGTGCACCGTCCTTTGCCTGAAGCATGGAGCTTTCATTGCTCTTTGACAGGGTAAAATCCAACCAACAGGGTAAAATCCAACGAACGAAGCATCAGGAGTGGCCTGAAATGTGGTTAAAATGCCTCTGGATCTGAAGGCAGCCAAGCTCCTCATTGGAGGGGACTCCAGCCCACTGCCGTGCCCTGCCATGGGCACCTGGCCCCTCCAAAGTCACCTGTCCCTTCCAGAGGCTCCAGGGCACTGGGTGGGTGAAAAACATTGACTTTTCTTGCCCTGAGCAGCTTGCACCTGGAGCAAGGACCCCACTGAATATCTGGGAATACTTGCATTTCTCTAAGAAAATTTCTCAAAACTCTTTTAAGTTTCTTTTTTTAAAATTTTTTCCCCCTTGTCTTAATGAGAGACAAAAGTATTCGAGACTTGTGGCTCCACTGATGGAGTGGCTTTGCCGCATGAGCTGCTGGATGCTGCAGAGCAGGGACAGGGAAAGACACTATTTTATCTTTAAAAAGTAAAAAATTCCCCACACTTTTTATTCTTTTGCTTTAATAACAGCATGAAAATTTCAACCAGCTTCCGAATGGATTAATGTTTTGCAACAGATAGTCTCAAGGATTGTTTTGCAATTAAAACTGATTTTGAGCAGGACTGACACGCATTTACAAACTTTTGTCCAACTACACACCTGAGATCTCCTTTTTCTGTGTATGCATAGAATAAGTTCCAAAACACCAACTCATTTTTTGATACTTTTTCATTTAGGGGGTCTGGTTTTTTTTTACTTTTTTTTTTTCCAGGAGAAAAAAGAGAACGCTAAGAAAATGTTTAGTTCACAATAAAGAATCAATCCAAATTCCTAAGAATAATAGGAAATACCCTGGGATGATGCTACACAAAGGAGCAAAATTGGTTCCCACCAGCGCAGGACCCTGTAAAAGCCTTGTTAAGATTTTTTTTTTTAAATGCGGATATTTACAATTGTAATTTCAAATACGGTATTTATTCTATCAAAATAATTTCTAATTGAGTGGAGAAATTTTAGTGCATTCAAACATTTCTTGAATACCGTTCATTCTAGAAATGAACAAACATTAGTGGCAAGAACAATAAAGTGGCTAAAATCCCTTTTTTTTTTTTTTTTAACTTCTGAGGGCAAATGATCGCTGCCATTTATGCCCCCAGTGAAAAGTTGGGTTTTTTTCGTTTGCTAAATTAAGAGGCAAAGTGGGAGAATTACATTTAGTAACTGGCTTAAAACGGGATCCTGCTTGACCCGACAAATCCCGGGTAACAAGAAGGCTTTGTCTGAGCGTGTGGCAGGAGAGATTTCACACTTCCTCCGGCGCAGAGCTGGGAGCAGACCCAGAAACACACGATATTCCCCCAAACTTCCCCTCTCGGCTTTTAGGAGAGATAATTCCCCTTCAACGATTTTTAGAGGGAAAAAAAAATGAAAATACGGATTGGATCAATTTAAATAGTTTTTTTCTCTATTTGACGGGATGGCAAATGGAGAGGAGAAAAGGCAGAAAACGAAGCTGAAGTTCGGCTGGGAAGGGCTGGGGAGAATTGGGGGGTTTCGGGAACTTTCCCACGCCCCCACCCGCGAGGGGCAGCACTTTGTCCTTCCCAGCGCCGGGGGCGGCGAATCCCACCCGGGACGGTGCGGGGAGTTTCCTCCATGGGAAAGAAATAAAAATAAAGACAGAGCGAGAGAGAAGAAATGCCAATGACTGTTTTAAAAGGGGGTCCTGCGGGTCGGGCCGGGGCGATCGGGCTCCGCGCTTTGAGCCCGGGGTCCAGCGCCGCCCCCTCCCTCAAATGCCCCTTTTCTGCGGATTTTGGGTTTATCCCGGGATGCAACAACTCAGCTCCTGGGAGTTCAGTGCGGATCTTTTCGCTGCCGGCAGATTCCTATTTGCAGATGAATTATTTGCCCCGTTGAGAGCCGGCTGCACCCCCGCACCCCAATTCCCGGCTCATCCCACACCCCCCACTCCCCCATTCCCTGTTCTGCTCCCCTTCGAGACCCCCCCAACAGCCGCAGAGGTTGTATGGAAAGAGGGAAGAGCAGAAAACTTTCGTATCCTTTGTTATTTCTATTTGTTTGCCTCGCTCATAGTCTGGGGTTACTCTGATCAACTGCGTATCAACTAATTTAATTAAAAAAAGCTTATTTTATAATCTGATTTGGGAGGGGGAAATCTCCATTTATGATTTTTTTTCCCCCTTGCCTGCTGGACGCGATCATTATTCTTGCATTTTCTAATGAAATGCAAGATTACAAATTAATTGAATTGCTTCCCCCCCCCCCCTCCCCGCCCCCCCGCCAGCCCCTTCAGTCTGTCGTCTCTGGTAAATTTGGGGCTAATCGTAAATAAATTGCAAATATCCACAGCGAGAATGGAGGGCGGTTTTTTTGTTTGGTTTGGGAATGAGCAAACCCGGGGACGGGGCTGGTTTGCAGCAACTCCCCGGGAAATCCCCGCGTGGAGGGTCCCGTCGGGGCCGCTCACCCACCCCACAGGTCTCCCCACGCTGCCTCCCCACAGCTTCTGGGGAGAGAAGCGCTGGGGGAACGGCCAGAAAAAACACCACGGAACAAACCAGAGGTTTGAAGGGCTGGGAGATGGAGAACGGCGCGCTTCGCTCCCTCTCTCCTTTTTTATTTTATTTTATTTTTTTTAAATAAACTCCAGAAACACGGGGGTTTTAGCCGATTACACAAAACCAGACCAGAGCAGGGACCACAGTGCGGGAGCAGCAGCAGCTCCGAAAGTTTCCCCAAAGCTGCGACCCGCCCGAGCTGACTCGGCTGCCGCCGGAGCCGGCGCGCTGCCCGCGGGTCCCTCCAGCCCCGGCTCCATCCATCACACACGAGCCTGTGCTCCAACCGCGGCCCCTCAAAAACTCGGAGTCTAAAAATAAAATAATGAAACGGAATGCATTCATCTTGTGAACCATCAGCTTGTCAAGATGCAGCAGGAAATCCCGGGAAATAATGCACCATTTGTGGAGTTTAAGTTTTCCATTTGATCCTCTAATATAAATTTAATTGATTTTTATTCTGGTCTTATTTTTTTAACGTACCTAAACACAGGTCCTGTACTTATAATCAAAGGGATTAAAGCTATGGTGTGCTACCATTACTATTATTATTATTATTATTAATTA
>VZDJ01000251.1:586165-616167 GCA_008694505.1 Cyanoderma ruficeps | reverse complement strand
ATTATTACTACTACTACTACTTTTTTTTTAACAGCACAGTTCTGTTAGAGAACACCGCACCTAGATTTTTTAAAATTTTATTTTCACAAGAAACTTCAAATCTATCCATTTTGCTTGCTGATGTATTCAGTCACCATTTGATTAGACTCACTGTACACATGGCATCGACTGGGTCGTTTCATGTCATATAAATAATTACTAAATTTGATGAAAAAGTTGTTTCTCTACAAAATAACCGATCGCTGAAGCAAGTGTGAGGGTTGTGCCTCCTGGACTGGCCACTGGTACTCCCCACTCTCGTGGCACAGGATTTCAGATTTCTCCCTGACTTGTTCCATTGGCCTCGAGTGAACGACTTTTCACCTTTAACCAAAAATCAGCGTGTTCCAGGGTAGAAAACACCTTCATAAATATATAAAATGCTGAATGTTTTTTTCCTGCTGCTTCTGCAGGAAGAGCCAGGACCGTCCTGTTTTCGCTCTTCTCTTCACTCTTCACTCCCTCTCCCTGCTTCAGCTCATCTTCTACTGTCACCAATGCACAGATTTTAGAGAGGGGGGAAAAAAAATAAATTAGATCTTTCTGGGCCCTGCAATGCCAGTGGTTTCCCAGCTCTGGGACGGGGAGAGCACCTTCCAGCAGGGCTGGTTCACTACAGGGAAGTCATCGGCCCCATGTGAATTACACTGAATATTTGCTTTCGAAGTAAGTAAAACTGAAAAATCAGCAAGTTTTATTTAGGGAAGCACTGGAAAGGCAACATCTCCAGAACCTCTAGGAATTTAAATGTGGGTTTTGATGTTCCTTTCAGAAAGTTTAAACTTTTTTTTAAGCAGGAAAAAAAAAAAATCCAGAAGTGACTTTCAAAGCCAAGCATTGCTCTTAGCTGAGCTCAGCTGAGGGGTCACTAGTTCCTCCCAAAGCCAGCCCAACATTTTCCCCTAAAAATAGTTTTTCAAAAAGCTCAGACTCAAGCACACATACTCCCTGCCTCAGCCTGAACCCTCTTTTCCCTCTCTGCAAGTGCTGCATCCCAAGGAAAATGTTTCACCTGGTGTCAAACAGCGATTTGGGAGGAGGCTGCCAGGCTCTGTGCAGCCCCCCAGGACTATGTCAGCCCCCTGTCCTGTGAGAAAAACCTCAGGATAAGTTCTATTCCCTCCGAAACCACAGTAATACCCTCCCCCACGTTATTGTTCTCCGTGGACTGCTCCTCATTTTCTGTGCACTGGACCTCCTTTTTTCCCAATTCCCCCTTAGAAAGGAAATAAAAAAAAATCCATTCTCATTTGGAAGAGGATGAAGTCACACATACATGTCCTTTAATCACATATAAACAATGTGAGAGAACAGAGATTTTAATTTCTTTCTAACCCTGTTAATTTTGATTCAGCCTTGCCCTGTGGCATCACCTTCAGCTGTAGGAGCAGCCCAGGCCTGATCCTTCCCTCTTTGCCGGTGACACAAACAAACCCAGCACTTTTTAGAGGCAGAGACATTAAGCAGTGAGGCATTTGTGATAAATGCACCTGCCCTGGCTCCGGCATGGATCGCAGGGAGGTGTCCCTGAACAGACAGAGATTCTGATTTCTCTGGCCGCAGCAGCTCTGCAGGACTGATGGGAGGCAGCACCAAAACCTCGTCTGGGGAATGGATAAAGCCAAAACGATAATTTACACCAAACACAGCTCTGACCAGGGTGGTGCTTAACTGGATATTTCACAGGGATCAGTTTAACATTCTCTAGAGACTCCCCCTCCCCGCAGTGCTCCTGTTCCATCAGCAGTTACGGGATTTAGCACACAAGGGCTTCTAAGATCACTGATCCCATTGAACTTCTGCAAACAGGCAGGGTGATGCTGCAGAGCTGAGGAGAGGGGACAGACAGTACAGCAGCCGTGGCCCCAGATCCTCAGGAGAGAGGACACCCATGGGCAGGAGGGATGGAGGAGCCTTTCTCCATGCTCACCCCACTGACCTACCCCGTACCTGGCTCACGGGCCCCCTGCCCATGTGCTGGGACACAGGTGTGAATTCCTGTGAATTCAGGGCTCAGCTGAGTGAAGGGCACATGTAGGGTCACTGGGCAGGACGGAGAATTTTGTGGTGACCCCCAAATCCCAGGGTCCATCCACATCCCTCCTCCCTCAGCTCTGCCAACACCAGTAAGGGACAGGGGGTCGCCTCTTTGAGGACATCCCTGAGCCGAGCCAGCCCTGCAGGCAGGTGAGTGCCCATCCCTGGGCTCCAGCATCCGTGGGGAGCGTCCCTGCATCTGCCTTCCCTCAGTGGCACAGGCCCCTGGAGCAAGGCACCCACAGATCCCCCCTAAACAACAGGGCAGCTTTCACTGATGCCCCTTGGAAAATCCCAAAAGCCCGACGGAGGGGATCTGCATGCAGGCACCACCCTGAATCCCCAGTGGAAGCATTCTCTTCCCACTGAAGCCACCAGCATGTCCCAGTGCCAGCAGAGAGGCAGCGCCCTGGCACGCAGGCAGAGAACAGAGGGCAGCAGCTGCCAGGCAGCGCCGAAGGGATGGCAATTACTGTGGGGGGGGGGTCGATGGGGGCAGCTGGCTGCTGATTTATTTATTTCTTTAAATTCATCTTCCTTTAAATAAGATTGTTCCAATTAACAAAGCGCTCGCCCAGAACGGGTTTCGGAGGAGAGGAGCAGGCACAGGATGCGACAGCCCCCCACACAAACAGCCTAAAAAAAGAGGAACCCAAATCTATTTATACTTGTCTGTCTCTCGCCTGAGCTGATCCACAAGCCCGGCATGGAGGCCGTGGGACGGGATTTAGGATTTCACCTCCAGAGGTACCCGGCTCATTTGCAGGGTGATGCTCAGGATTATTCCAGCCCTGGATCCCTTTCCTATCCCGACTTGCTGTACCTGCCACCACACAACAGCCTTTTGTCTCGCAGCCCAGTGGCGGGAGTGCCCCGTGTTTTAGTGCCATTAATGTCCAGAAAATAAATGGAAAATAAACACTCTGTTCACAGCTGAATCTCCACATCCCCCCCCACCCTCCCCACCCCATTAATACAATGTTGAGCTGCTGACAAATACTCCTTTTAAAAAATGCCAGCACTGTTGGAAAGGGATTTGTTTTCATTTAGGGGAGATGGGTAATTTTTGCCTTAATAAATGTTTTTCCTCATTTAGGCTGGAATAGGATATTTACGAGGGGTCACTCGCTGTCAGAAGCAGCACACGCCGCGGAAACGGCGGCAGGGCTATCGTGACACGCCATCGCTGCTCTGCGCCGCGATTTTAAGCCTCGACACCAGCCCAGAACTCTCTGATGCTTAACTCAAAGATTTATTAATGCTTCATCGTATCTAAAATTTTTTATTATTGTTGTTATCTTACCTAGGGAGCGCAGGGAATTGCACAGCAACCGGCTATATTTAGATCTGGTCAAAATATTTTTAACTTTTTTTTTTGGTGCTTTTCTTATATTTGTGCCAAATGCTAACTAGGACTATGTGGATATTACATGACAAAAAAAAATCTGGTTTACTCAAGGAGGTTTTTTTTTCTAGTGTAAATACAAGAAACTATTGATTTTTTTTTTCGTGACAGAAGTTTAAGAGAATTCCTGTGTTCCATTAAAAAATTTAACTGACATCCCACTTTCTTCTCCATGCCACTTTTTTCCTGATTTTTTTTTTTTTTAAGGTGAATTCAGGGATCTACTGCCTCACTTGGAACAAGTTATTTTAGCAATTCCAACAATCTTCCCAAACCAGCCCTCCCACAGCTGTAGCTGCTGTCTGTGCAGCAGAGTCTTCTCCCCTCATTAATGTAACCAGAACAAGGGAAACAAATGTATTTTATCGAATCATTTAAGTTGGAAAAGACCTTTAAAATCAATCCAGCCATTAAAAATTAACAAGTATTTGAGTCTTTATTGACTTCCCTCAGCCAGGTCAGAGCCCTGTGACTCTGCCCACCCTCTGAAGCTGCGGGGTGACCCTGCCCGGGGATGAGGGGAAGGAGCAGCTCGGGGGGGATTTGCTGCTCCTCCGAGAGCAGCTGATGGAGCCCAGGAACAGGGAGGCCCAGGACCTGCAGTGGTGACTGCCACAGGGCCAAAATGTCCCCACTGTCCCCCCAGACACTGCGCCCTGCAAGCAAATCCTGCTTTAAACTTCACCGAGATTTTGAGCATAAAATAGTGATCATTTTAACCCTTTAAATTCTCTCACAGCACCCTTCTGCGGTCCAAGAGCTGGTGAGAGAAGAGTGGTCCTGTTACGGAGTTCCTCAGGACATGATCTCTATTTAGAGTGACTCCTTTGAATTACCCTGGCTGAGGCCTGGCTGAGGCCTTGAGTTAAAATTAATTTACAGAACTTGTGGCACAGTTAAAATTAGTTGTTAAGGTGTTTGGGAAAGGTGATGGGATTTTAAAGGTTAATGAGTAGAGTTAATAATAGGCAGGTGGTAGCCACCTTAAAAAGTTGTTAGATAGTGTGTGTTTACATTTTTTTGTATGCTGTGTGCCAGTGGAGAAGCTACTGAATTTGTAAACTATTTGGAAATGTATATAAGCAGCCATTTTAGACAAAATAAAGGAGAATGTAGTGATTAACCATACTGGTCAGAGTCTACGTTGCTCGGCATCAACCCTTCTTTATTTATGGGGTTCCCAGCACGGCCCTAGCAAGGGCAGGATCTGGTCCCCAGCCCGTCAGTCTGCTGAGAGCATCTCTGCCCATCCTGCTCCATGGCACTGTGTCTGCTCATCACTGCCAGGCTGGCCCGCTGCCACACCAGCCTGGAATCTGGGGTTTCTTTTCTCCTGGCAGCTGGGGTTTTCCCTCGTTTTCTGCGGCTCCTCTCTGTGAGGATGCGGGGCTGCACTGCAGTTCCAGGAGCGGTGCCAGTAGAGGCTCCCGGAGCCACCTCCAGCCCTGCCTGATGCTCCGGGCAGCTGCTCCACCTCCCCGGCCCCCAAAGTGGGAACCCGGCACGGGGAGCCCAGCATCGGGCAGGGTGGGGGAACTGTGCAGTGCAGGACAAGCAGGCACAACCCTCCTCGACAGGACAAAGCCACCACTGCTGCTCTGCTCCCCACTCTTTTAATAAACCTTTTGTTGTCAACCAAAGGGCTCAAATATTGGGGCATAGGAAGGCACAGCCCCATCTGTTTCCCACCTGATTTTTCAGGGGGAAAAACAGACAATTATGCCTTTAAAAAAATAACCCTCTCTCTGCAGTGAGCCCAGTGTTTGGCAAGGAGAGCTGAAAGAGTGCTGGGCCTTCCTCCTGAGAGCTGTTCCTTGCGTTCTGGAGGTGATTTGTGTACAGCTTTTACCTTCTCCATGCCCAGTTTTGGTTTGGGTTCTTTCAGAGGGCTGGGAGAGGACACACTTCACCAGGCTGGGGCAGAAAATGAGCCTCCTCTGCACTCTTTAGGTGCTCAAAGCTGCCCAGACAGGAAATAGGGGCAGCCTCGTCCCATCCCTTTCACCCCAAACCCTGAATCACTGCTGGGCTCTCAGCCACAGTGGGCACATCAGGGAGTGGCTCTTTTGGTCACCTGGGTAACTTCGGCTGCCCATTAAAGAATGAGCACAAAAACCTTCAGGAATCACCTTTCCCGAACCTGGAGCTGCTCAGTTCTACCCCAAACCCTGTCAGAGGCACGGGGGAAGCGTCACATCCTGCACTCCTGGGCAAGCTGAGCGTTCCAGGCTGCTCCAGTGGGATGGGGAAGTGGTCGGAGACAGCCTGGAGTTCACAGGTGAAAATGGCTGGATTTGCACACAAACAGCAACCCCAGCCAAACCCCAGCACCCAGAAATGGCCCCAGCACCATCTTGGCTTTTGCTGGTGTCGACTGGGGGATCCAACTGAGGACTGGTGCAGGAATGGCAGCAATCCTTTAATCCTTCCCGGGGGACTGAGGAGCACCCCTCTCCAGTTGTGCACAGGCTGAAGCTGTTGGGGATATCACCAAGGAACAGCTTAGTGGGTGGAGCTGGCTGGACATTTTTCTGATGGAAAATGACAATTCATCAAAAGCAAGATGTCATGCCTAAACACAGTCCGTTCCTACAAAGAGCTTGTTTTGAAAGAGAAATTGTGAGGGGAGAATCGCAGAAACGAGATCAACACATTTTGCTTTGGGCTTTTCAAGAAGGAACACTGAGCTTGTTGAAAAAAATCACTTTTCATTTTAATATTTCACATTATAGAGTCTAAAGTAATTTATTTTGCAATTTCACTCTGAGAAAAACATTGAAGTTTCATCTCTTGTTCTTCCTCAGAAGTGCAAGAAAGGGGAAAGGAGAAGGGAAGAAAAACTTCAAGTATTGCCAATGAATTTAAAACATCCTCTTCCCCTTCCGGCTGTCTTAATGAGATCAGCCCTGAATCTATAGGAACCCCGCTCAGGAAAAATCTCATTCCAAATGTTTTCTCAACAACAACAAAAGATTAGGGGTGGAAATGCCCACAGGAAAGGAGCAAGCTGGAGAACTTTTTTTTTTGGTGAGGGAGAGGGAGCTTTTGGTGAGAAGGTCCCCTGGGATGGGGGAAAGGTCCATCTGGAACCGCTTGTAGTCGATGCAACGTCACCAGACAAAGGTGTGGGGGCTGCACCAAACCCCCTCCCTTCAGTGGGAGCAGCCCTGAATCACCCCACCAAAACCAACCCGGGGCTCGTCACGGGAGTGGCACTTCTGTCTCTGGCTGCATCAGGGAGCACAAGCTCCAAACCTGCAGCCCAGGGAGCTGCTGATGAAATAGGAAGCTTTGCAGAAAAGCAAAGTGCTCCTGGATGAGGTGGAGCAGCAAAACAACCTGCAGCTGCTGGAGAGGCAGCAGCTGAGCAGGGCCTGCTCCAGCTACGCCCTTGAACGAGGATGCCACAAGATGTTGGAGATTGATGGCAAAATTGTGCCAAGATGGGGGATCAGGAGCCGTTCTCGGGCTGCTGCATCCCTGAGGACAGAGCTGGGGCTCCCTTTCCTTCCACCCAAAGGGCCACTGTTGCCACCTTCTCAGATCCTGCCAGGAGAAAGCAGAGGGGACAAGATGCTTGGTCCTTCCTACTGACCACTCTGCATGCAGTCAGTACCAGGCAGACCCAGGAGAAGCCATGAGACTGGAGAAACAATCCCCACACCAACACTTCCAGCTGGTCCTGTTGTGGGACATCACTTCCAGCCGCAGGGAACAGAACGGGACAGAAGTGCAGGGATGGCCAAGCCCTGGCGGACACTGCGCCCTGCTCCTTCTCCCCATCCCGCTCTCCAGCACCTGCCTGGGGGTAGCGCTGCCTCCTGCTCCCCCCGACAGATTTTTTTTGCCACCACAATGGCATAGGCACCGGTGGCAGGCCGATGCCAGGCACATCCCGGGCTGAAGCTGCCACCCCTTTTGTCTGAGGGCATTAAAAGCCCAGGAACGTTGGGGTGGCGGTGGGGGACCGGGGGCTGTCAGCGCGTGATGAGTGGCTGCACAGCGTTCCCCGTCTGGCACCGGTGCCCCTCACCACAAATGCCATTGGCACAGCTCTGCACAAACAGCTTTTCAGGGCTCGCCTGGTTCTCCCGGCTGCCATAGAAACCCCTGTTCAGCTGAAAGTATATTAAAGGGTGGCGCTGGCCCTCGCGCTGAATTCATCACATTGTATTCCACCAGGGGAAAAAAAAGAGAAGAAAGCCCACCCCTTTGTGCCTCTGCCTTCGCTTTCTCTGTCCGAGGGAGATGGTCCCTCTCCAGTTCATTTTTGTATTTGCAGTTGAATCCCCCGTCCCCAGGCATGGCACAGCCCTGGGAAGGACCACTTCACCCCACCAGCTCTCACCATCAGGCCTCCTTGAGCTCCAGCTCCCCAGACACCACCAAGGAAGCACCAAAAGGTTCCTCAGAATAATTTTTAAAAGCAGACATGTGGGAGAAAATCCCTCCCTACACCTCCAGCCTGCTCTTGTCCATCGTTCCTCCCCAGTGCTGCCGACAGCCATAGCACAGAGAGGTGGGTGCAGCCAACGGGTCCCAACAGGGGTTTTTAAGAGACAGAGACACATATGGGCACACACATCCCTGTCCTTACAGAACCAGGCTGAACAAGAAGTTTCCAGCTTGAACAGCAGCAAAAATGCCACGGAACACACCCCCAACATAGATGAAATTATGTGAGGCACGATTTGAAGAGGAACAAACTTGGTTTTCCCCAACTGCTCAGCAAGCTCACCCCCTCAGCAAAGGCAAGACCCTGGCTCCAAAGGCTCTCTGAGCTGTGCAGAGCAGCTTTGCCCACCCTCCCCAGCCCAGGGGAGCCTTGGGGCAGCACAGAGGTAATTTAGTCATTTCAGGCACATCGGCCGGCGCAAGCTGGGAGTCACCAATTCAAGCAGATTTCATGCCCTGCCACTGCCCATATCTCTCTATCAGGGAGGCCAGAAGAGACCCTGCAACAGCATCTGTGGTAGAGCTTCAGCCTGCCCTGCACAACCAAGCCCGTGTTCCACCACGGCAAAGACCCAGTGAGCCCCAGGGCATTCCACATTCACACCAACAAGTCCGAAGTCCAACTGTGTTAGTCCAAACCCAGCACTTTGGGGTTACAACCTGAGCTTTCACTTCCAGAAAGGGAAAACCTCCCTGTTTCTTGCAGAGTTTGCTCATGTTTTTTAACAAATTCTCCTCCAGTGTTGTCATGCCCCATCCCACCCCCAGCCCCCGCCCCGAGGATTTAATTTTGTTGGATAATTCCTCCCAAGGCTTTCCATTCCTGCAAAAAGGAATCAGTTTTGCTCACATTGATTAGCCTTTGTTTTTAGCCAGAGCAGCCCTCAACCCTAAACTGACCTCACTCCTCATTGCTTACGCCGGTGCCCACAGAGATGCCTGAGCGCAGTCGCTGCCTCAAATCTGCCGTGAAAGCATTGCTTAAATTTAAAAAACCCCTTGCACCAATTTAATTTTTAAACCATTTATTTTACCTCCACTGACAATAAAAGCAGAAAGGATCAAAGCCAAGCCCTTTTGTGGCTCGGGGTGCCCCTTCCATCAGTGCGCTTTGTTCGAAACACCCTCAAAGAAACTCTCATTTTGGTCAAGAGCCAATTATAAAAATTGGGTTGGGGGTTTGCTTAGCTTTAGAGGTGCAAAATTGTCATCACATCTGTAAAGCTACCAAATGGCCCTGCACAGGCGGTGCATGAGGCAGAGGAAGGGGAGGGTGTGGATGGAGGGGATGCTCAAAGGCCGGTGCAGGAAGGCAGTTTCTCATCTCAGGAATGAGCCCTCTGTCCTCATCCCTCCTGCACAGCAGCGTCTGCCCTTCCCCTGCCATGTGCAGCAGCCCCAGGGTTGGGTCCTCAGGAGCACAGCACGGGGTTTCTTGCCTCCGACAGCTCAGCTGATCCCCACGGACACTCTCAAGGTGGAAAGAGGTTCCACGTCACCCCACACAGCCCTGCAGATCCCACCAGGACTGCAGGAATTGCCCAGACCGAGCTGAGACGGGTGCAGCGGCGCTGGGAAGAGAGACCCAAAGACTTCAGACCCACAGACGGGCAGGGGGTGCTGGGTGCCTGCCCAAGGGCCCATCCCACGGCCAGACTCGCTGCCGGGACACTCGTGCCCCAAATGGTTTGTTAACCCCGTCCCGCTCGTGCCGCAGGAGCACACGCACCACAACACCCATGGCATGAGTGGGCACAGGGCAGAGCCCAGAGTCCCCCCGGGGCTCCAGCTGCCCCAGGGGGCACAGAAGCCCCACTCGGGCCCATGCCGGCACATCGGCCCCGCTCGACGTCACCGTGGGGGGACCCTGCCACGCTTGTCTGGCCGCTCTCTGCCGATCTGCATCACAAAAGCCCCATTCTTGTGAACTTGGGCGACCTCCCGACCTCGCCAGCTCGGGGAGTGAATGGCTTTAGTCTGCCACGACCATCATGTCACTTTGATTAGTGCGTGAATAAACTCTCAATCCCGGGCTGGGGGAGGCAGGGCTGGCGGCAGCCGCTCTGCTCGAGGCCGCGGGATCGGCACCCGCGGTCCCACACCCCGGGGTGGCCCCAGGGATCCCACACCCCCAGCACCTTCGTCCCTCCGCCAGCTAAACCACGGCACGGAACCCCCACCCCGCCCTGCCTCCGCCCATCCCCACCTCACTCCAGCCCTTCCCACCACTGTCACCTGCCCGCAGGACCTTCACACTGAGCAGAGTGGGCAAAATTAAATGTTTGAGGAAGCACAGGGAACTACTGTCAGTCTTCCTCATTGCCTCGGTGCTCAAAACTCAGGGAGCAGCTCCCAGAGCATGGAGGGAAGCGTCCTGTGCAAGCATTGCTGGGCCAGGCTGGGCTGGATCCACCCAAATGTCCCACCAGCACTTGGAGGGGTTTGCAAAGGAGCCTGAAACATCAGATTCTTCCCAAATTGCACAGGGAAAGGGCAGCAAGGGCATCCACCTCTGCCGAGCCCAGGACAGGATCTTCTGAGCACACGGATGCTCTGGGTCTGGGTGTGGCTCAGCCACGTTTCTGTGACAACAGGCAGCCAGTGCCACTCACCCAGAGGAGACATGGGTGCCGTGGGGGACAGCTGGGTGCCCCAAGGATGCTTTCAGCTCATCCAGATCCAGCAGCCATGACCACAGGAATGGCCACCACCCCCCAGCTTCACCTGAAAAAAATCAAGCATCATCTGAGGTATCAAAAATTCCACAAAAGCTGATAGCAAGCTTTTGGGCAGGCAGACATTTGTCCTTTTGGGGAAAAACCTGTGGAATCTCATCTTCCAGGGGGCCCTGAAGTGCGCCTCAATTCATAAGCCAACCTGCAGGATGTAACGAGCCTCAAACATCTGCTTTTGAGGAAAAGCTGAACTCCTGCATGTCCCTCCCACTCACTGCACGCACTACAATATCTAATAAACCCCGAGTTGCTCAACACCCATCAAACCTGCCAAAATATCACCATTTTAAGTCTAAAAATGCAAGATCTGTGAAAAGGGTGAGGAAGACAGTAAATTAGGCCCTGCACGAAGGGTTCTACATGGGAAGCTAATGACCTTTTGTCTCTCCTGTCTGCAGACGGGCCTCATTTGCATGTATGCAGTTGGAATAATCTCGTCCATATTTCAAGCGTGTGGCTGCATCCCCGCGTCCTCCTCCAGAGAGGTTCCCTCCCGCTGTGCATGCCATTATCTGAGTGCAGCCACTTCAGGCTGCCTTTAAAGCCACCTAGACACCAGGCAGCCCTCTCCAGCCCCACAGGAACCTCTCCCTGTGGAAGAGAAAGGGAGGTTTGAGGCCCCATATGTGGCAAAAGAGAGGAGCCCCGATGTGGCGTGGCCGGGTGACACCCCAAGCTGCAAGACCCCGACAGCAGTGCCCACACCTCACCTCTGGGAGCATCCCTGGGCTTTGTGGGAGCTGCTCCAACTAAAATCCACTCCTCTCTTCCTCTGGGGACCAAGGCCTTAGGCTGATCTCAGGTTTATGGACTCCGAACATTTTACCAGATCCCTCTGCTGCAAGCTGAAGTCCTGGCATGCCCTTTATTTGGTGCTTTGAGGATATTTTTGACTCAATTCCCAAAGGCCGTGTTGAAAATGTTGAAAGTGAAAAATACGGGTATCACTTGAGGTCTCTCCTCACCTCTTCCTCCTCACATTGCTCCTCCTCAAAGCCTGAGGTCTCTCAGAGCTGGTTTCAGCCCAGGGGGAAGCTGTGACCCTGGCTGGGGCAGCTGATGTTTACTGGGGCCAAAGCAGCTCCTGGCAATGTCCACAAATCCAATGCCCACTCAAACTGAAGGTCAGCCAGGTGACCTCGTTGGCAGGGGACACCTTGCCCAGCAGAATCAGTGGCAGTCCTTGGCCTCCTCCAGCCTCACCCACCTGCCCCAGAAAAGAATCAGCCGCAGCTCAGAGCAACCTGGGCTGCAAGAGCCAGAGAAATACAACCCCTGGAGCACCCTCCGTGCCAGGAACACTGGGCACCAGTGTCTCCCCACTCCTTTCTCGGCCCTTTCCAGGGCTTCCAGCAATAAAGACAAAAATCTCTCCCATTTAGGCCGAGATGCCTCTCCAGCGAGCCCCAGGGGCCGGTTCAGCCCCTCTCCCGTACCAGCCCCGGGCCGTGCGGGCACCGAGCACTAACAATGACTCCTCCCGTCCTGGCGCTGGGAAGGCAGCGCCGTGGCAAACACAAGCCCTCAGACAGGGAGAGCTGTCAATCCGGCCCCCATCTCTCAAAAGATTGATTAAGGACAAAANAAAAGAGAAAAGAGAACTTATGGACATGAGCTGAGAGGCGGGGAAAGAGGGGAGGGAAAATGAGCCGGGCCAAGTTAAAATTCCGACAGAGAAGTTGCAGCTGAACTATAGAGTCTAGACAAGCATTCACAGCCCCGGCCCCGATTGTTACAGAGCCTCTATTGTCTTAATTAACCATTTTAGCTGCAATGGAAGCAGACAAACCTTTTCTTCTCCATCCCACCCCTCCTCTGCTGCACACTCATGCAGACAAACACCACCAAGTCAAGTGCTTTGATTTAAAAAACCCCTCGGCATATCCACACACACCTTCTTTCGGGGCAGAGCTTTGCAAGGTTCGTTGGGAAAATCACTCGCCAAACAAGAAAGGGGAGACGGCCGAGCTGGAGGTGGGGAAAAAAGAAATGCAAATCCTGACGCAACATGGATGGGAACAAATGGGTTGATTCTTTTAATCTCCTAATGTGCTTAATAAAGCATTATTGCAATGCAAATTTTATTTTAATGCTGTACATATTTTATTTGACATGCTGGTAATTTTAGTTGGCTGAACAATCCGTTGCTTTGTTTTACTGAGTTATTTCTGTTTGGGGGGATATTTTTGAGGGTATCATGGGACCTCAGCCAACAAATATCCCCTGGGAATCTCTGCAGCACTCTCTTCAGANCATTTGCACTCATTTAATTTCCCCTTGCCAAGGACACCAGCACGAGGGTCTGCCTCAGGTGCCCAGGGAAGGGACACCTACACAGAGCCCTGCTGGTCCTGGGATGGTCCAGCCCAAATCAAAGGCAGGGAGGAGCCTTCCATTCCTGAGTCCAGCCTTCTCTGGGGTGGATTTGGGATTTGTCTGCTTGTGAGGGGGACTGCCCCTACAGAAAGAGTTTGCACGAGGCATTCCCAGTCCCTGCCCAAACTGTTATTAATATTGTCCCTCTCCCACCATAGGCCAAAACTTGGCATCTCTGCAGAGACACCGAAGAGCAACAGCAGCTGCCCTGAAAGAAATCGGGGGGCCACATACATTTCGAGAGCCAGCCTCGCCTTGAACGGGGAGAATCTCTCTCATTTTATGCCACAGTGTCAAGGTACAAACCTGATTGCTAAAGAAAGAAATTAGTGACAATTATAATCATCGTGCTGGGCTGCAGCTCTCTAGTGAAAACTGTTACCCTGGAGGATAAATACAGCTCAGGAGCTCTGTGTGTGTGTGTGTGCAGGCCTGGGAGCACTCCTGAGTCCACTCGGAACGGGGCATTTTTCAGGACAACAGAGCATGGAACAGCTTCCCACATGTCAGAAGAACTTGATATTTTATATAAGGACGGAGGTTTTTGCAATGAGGGTGTTGAGACGCTGGCACAGGTTGCCCATAGAAGGCTGTCCCATCCCTGCAAGTGTCCAAGACCAGGTTGGACAGGGCTTGGAGCAACTTAGGATTGTGGAAGAATGAAATGGGTTTTAAGGCGCCTTCCAACACCATTCCATGATTCTATATAGTGAGCCCAGGGACGGCTTTTCTTCCCATGAGATGAGCTGAAGGTCAGAGAAAAATCACATGAAACACTTTAGGGGACACAAGGTACAGGTGGAGAAGCACAGAAAAGACATGCAAAAGCACTTGTGGGGTCCTGGAGCTGGGGGTCCCCATGGCAGAGTCTGCAACCCCTCCCCATGTCACTGAACTCCTCCTGCCACAGGATCTCACCAGGACAGTTGGAAACACAGCTCTGATGGTGGGGGGCAGGGGAGAGAAGAGCCAAATCTTTTGCAAAGAGCTTGAGTTCAGAAGGAGAATTCCTTGGTGCAAGCCTGGAAATCCAGATCCAAATCTGTGTGGCAGATTTGGGAGCAGTTAGGAAGCTCTTCCTGTCCTCCACTCAGGCCTAGAAGTGCCCAGGCCTTTGCAGCAGGAAGTGTGGAAATCAGAGGCACAGAGGGGATCAGTTCTCCTCCCCTCCCTCTGAGGAGCTGGGATCCCTCTTCAGCCAACGGCAGCGGTTCAGAGATGAGTCAAGAAGTCTTTCAGTGCCTGAGCACCAGCAGGGAATGGCCGCAGGAAGGATTAAGGGGATTAACGTGGTCCAGGAGCTACTTCCAAGGGATTTGCCACATTGGAGAAATTTGGGCTGCAGTGCAGGAGGGCCAAGCAGGGACCCTTGCCCTTGCTGAAGGAGCAGGGAGTTTGAGAGTCAAAAGAGATCCAAAATACCTCCTGCCCTGTAATGGGTCCTCTCAAGACCTGCCACAGCTGTTCAAACCCACTGAGCTGCCACTAGCGAGCCCTCGATGCAGAGCTGCATTTCCGGGAGGGAAAAACCAACTGTGTGTAGCCACATTGACAGCCAGGTCTGCAAACTCCTGAATCCCCACTTCATTCCTACGGGAACAAAGACCTCAGACACTCCTCACTTTGAGCCATGCTGGGGACACCTGGGGGGCACGAACACAATGGTGTGAGTTTGGCCTCCAGCCACCCCACAAAGGGCTTCCACTGGCAGCCAACAGGCCCAGCTGGCACATCCCTTCCCACCTTCTCTACACCACTCCAGCCACAGCTAAAGAAACTTCCTGATGGTCTTCCAGAACTGGGAATCCTATAGAAATGATTGGGGTCACCAGCACCCCCAGAAAGACCTTTAACACCATCCTTAACCCCAGGCAGACCCTCTGGATCACACAAACAGCAGGGGCAGAGCTGCGAGCTGCAGGACAGGCCGTGGCACTGGCCATGGACACCCCTCCACAGCCTGGACACCACCACGGCATGGACACCCACCATGGCATGGACACCACCATGGCATGGACACCCACCATGGCCTGGACACCACCATGGCATGGACACCCACCATGGCCTGGACACCACCATGGCCTGGACACCCACTATGGCATGGACACCCACCACAGCATGGACACCACCATGGCATGGACACCCACCACGGCATGGACACCACCATGGCATGGACACCCCTCCACAGACTGGACACCCTCCACAGCCTGGACACCCTCCACAGCCTGGACACCCACCATGGCCTGGACACCCACCATAGCCCTGGACACCCACCACAGCCTGGACACCCACCACAGCCTGGACACCCACCATGGCATGGACACCCTCCACAGCCTGGACACCCCTCCACAGCCTGGACACCACCACGGCATGGGCACCCACCACGGCATGGACACCCACCACAGCCTGGACACCCACCATGGCCTGGACACCCACCATGGCATGGACACCCCTCCACAGCCTGGACATCCACCACAGCATGGACACCCACCACGGCATGGAACCCCCACCATAGCCTGGACACCCACCATGGCCTGGACACCCACTACAGCATGGACACCCACCACGGCATGGACACCCACCATGGCATGGGCACCACCATGGCCTGGACACCCTCCATGGCCTGGACGCCTGTCCCATGTGTACTCCAACCATCACACGTGTGCTCCATCCAGCACGTCCATGCTTGGTCATGCTCATGCTCCATCCCTTTCATTTTCCCAGCCATCACGAGCCTCCTCCCGCCATTCCACACACGTTCCAGCCCTCACACTCACGCTCCATCCGTCACCTGCATTCCCCGCCAGTCACAACCATACTGCAGCCATCCCATGCACCCTCCAACCATCAATACATCCTGCAACCATCCCATGCACCCTCCAACCATCAATACATCCTGCAACCATCCCATGCATCCTCCAACCATCAATATATCCTGCAACCATCCCATGCATCCTCCAACCATCCAACCTGGCTTAAGGAGAGCACAGACAAGCCCTGTGCCCTGGAAAGGGGCTGGAGGGGCCCAGAGGATTGCGAGGCTGTCGTTGGCCCTGTACAGTGCCTGACACGCTTCATCTTCGTTAAAGCCTCCAGGCATGCTCTTAATGTTACCCCTCTAATAATAATATTTCATCTGCCTTATCTGATTAGGTTAGGCTCATTTGATTTTTGCAAAACACCTTTAATCACCTTGCAAATTCCCCATCATTACAAACAGAGCCACCACAAACATTATCGGCAATCTGAGTTTTATTTTCAGTAATCTTTTTTTTTTCACATGCAAGAAAGACAGTTGTAAAAAAAAAAATTAAAAATATGAACAAGACGGAGGCTGAGAAAACATTAACAAGGCCCTATCCTTTCTGCTAAAGTGCCTTCATTTCATTATCATTAAATTTGCCTAGTAATTAGATTTCGGTGCATGAATATTTTAATAAAATGTAACAGACAGGCTGTCAAAAAAAAGCACGACAACATCAATTCGATAATTTTTTAGACAGAGACATTCATAAGCAATTAACACAGATTTCCTGGGGTTGGAGACTCTTTTTCATTCTTTTCTTCTTTTTTTTAAAAATTTTTCCTATTCTTCCAGCCTTATGTTCTTCACCTGAAATTAAAAGAAAAACAAAATCACTGTAAACATCAGCACTTTCTGCCATTTTCCCCTGTTTGCTAACATGATTTCGGTGCCATTTTCCCCTCGCTTAGCATGCTCCAGCACTCCTCCCCCCACCTCCCGCCCCAGTCTTGCTAAACACGGGCAGGCACAAGGTTGGGTCATCCATCAGACCTCCCCACTCCTGCAGGACCAGATTAAATTAAGGTTGCATGAAGCTTCTGTCTTGATCTTCAGGCATTTCTGCTGAAAACAGTGATTTTGATCACTATTTGCATAATGTACAGTTACGTATTCACCGGGTCCCTAATTATATGATCTGTGTTCGACACCGCTCCAGACGCGGGGAGGCTTGTGCAGGGCATACCAACCACTGCTCACGGCATTCCTGCTCCTGCTGCCGCTCCAGGTGAGCCCAGGATGACCCATCCCCTCCCCACGGCTCCTCCCTGCAGGCTGCTGCCACTGGACAGGGGTGCCCACAGCCCCTTTTGCCCTCCCCACCTTGTTCGTGGGTGGCACATTGAGAGGGATGCCAGTCCCTGCCCTACAGCTGCCAAAACAGAGCCACTGTCTCCCATCTTCACCCTCTGGGATGCACATGAGGCCCACAAGCCTCTCCCTTGCTCATCCTGCACGTTTCCAACAGGATGAAAAGGTGGATGGAAAGCAGCACGGTCACACTTTCCCCCCTTTTTTTATCTCCTCAGCAGTCCCAGAAGAATCTCAGACGCCAGGAGGAAATCCAGCCAGGGGCTGTTTGCTGGGATGGTTCAAGATCTGAGCTTGGAGGTGGGAGTAGCACATGGGAGTTTCAGTCCATGCCTGGAACCAGCACAGACCCCAGACCACATTTTCCACATGATCGATGCAGTACCACTGACCCCATGGAGAGGCCCAGAAAGGAGTTGGTTGCTCACCCCCAGCTTCTTGTACTTGCAGGGGGCAAGTTCCCACTCCCTCCTGAGCTCCTTGTTTGGAAAACAGCAATATTTGCAGGGATTTTCATGGAATCATGGAATGGTTTCGATGGGAAGGGACCTTAAAGCTCATCTTGTTCTATGCCCTGCCATGAGCCAGGCCTTGGACACTTCCAGGGCTGGGGCAGCCACAGTCTGTTTCATTTCAGACAGAGCTTCCCAGGTTCCTGTGTTTAGTACTAAATCAGGTCCAACACCTGAAATACTCTAAAGATGCTCTGCACAGATCCAGCCCTTAGTTCAGTGAAGTCCTTGGAATACCAGCAGACCAGCCAGACCCTGGTGTCAGGTGTGTGCTCTCACAAGAGCAACCTGAGTCAGCTAACCTGCAGACAGGAAGCCAAAATCACCTTTTCAGGTATTACAGAGCATGAGCCAGAGCTAAGAGGGTGCACTGAGAAGGCAATAAACAAAACCCCAAACCCCAAGTATTTGACCTAAACATAAGTGGATGTTTAAAACCGGTGTCTGTGTTATTTTGTATTATTGTTATCATCACGATCATCATCTGGAAAATTAGGAATACACAAAACAGCCACACAGAAAGAAAATCCTGGACCTCAACTCAGGTCATGCCTTCCTAAAATCTCCTTTGCAAGGTTTTATCGGCAAGAGCAGGGAGTAGGAGCAGTTGGTACAAGCAGCTGAAAGACCAAATCAAAAGCATGTGAGCAGATTAAAGAACCAATCTCTCCGTTTGATGCAGAGGAAATCCCACTAATTATAAAGAAGGGGCTTATTTCCTGGAGTCACTCTGTTTGAAGTCATCAAAACTAGTAATACTTAATTACTCTACTTTATGGAATATATAACATGGAGGCCCTTCGCCACTCGCCAGCCCACTGCTGCCATGGCAGGCGCCGGGTTTCCAGGGGGCTCTGGTGATGTTCTTCCTCTACCCATGCCCTTATTTATTCAAATGAAGCCCTTAACAGCCCTTGCATGAGCCTGCGGGGAAGCATTTAAATGTGCTTTAAAAGGAAGTTATGATGAAAAAAAAAAAAAAACCCAGAGTGATTTAGCCCTGTGAGTTACCTGGCTATTACTGAAATGTGTGTGTGCTGTGTGTGTGCCAGCAGACTCCTGCAGAATCAGGTATTGAGGATTAAAGCAGAGTGAAGGTATTTGCCTCATCCTAATCCCTGAAAAGGGAAGGGAAGTGACAGTGGTGTGACTGAAACATGGCCCTTTGGACCTTGCTGAGCTATCTTTGAAGGTCCAAGGGCCAGCTGTCAGCTTCTGGTTCATGGACACATCCAGATGGCATCCATGGATAGGTGAAAAAGCACAGTCAGGCACCACAAAGAAATGATAGGAGGCACAGGATGTTCTCAGGACTGGTATGAAGAGATCTAAAATGGAGGACTCCCTGACTGTCCTCACCTCTCCGGGTGGCCGTAGGGCAAATCTGGTCAGGATGTGCTTTGCTCAAGGGCCAACAACCCCCAGTCTCCTCAAACACCCTGGTAAAAGCTTGAGTTTCTGGTACTGGATGATTCACACGGAGGGGAATCACAGATTCCATTAAACAGTGGCAAAAATCCTATTTTTACAAGTTGAGAGAAACCTTGGAAAATGTGACCCAAGAGGTTCACGCAGGGAAAGGCGAGTAAGTTCCTTTTTGCCATTCCTGGTGTAGTCTCAAGGGGATCTGAGTATCCCCAAATGCATCCCTGGCCCCGATGCTGCTCCCAGGACCTGAGTTTTCAAGCAAAGGCTTTCCTGGTAGGGGAGCAAAACCCATGGGATCAAAGCCCTCCCCCAGGGTACCACGAGGTTCCCTAAGGCCAAAACTCTTCTAATGGCAAACTCCAGGGAGCAGTTACATGAAGAGCCGCCCATTCCCATGGCTGGGGAACGCCAGGACAGCCCAGTGGGTTTGACTTGCTCAGGTCTGGCTGGTGATGAGACTTCTTTCAAATTGCTCTTTTCCCAGCTAAGTTGGTAAATGTTGCAGAGGAGGGACAGGAGCACAGCTTTTCCTTCATCACCACCTGCACGCACCCACCTGGGTCTGTGGGAGCTGCACAGACACCACCGTTACCAGTGGCAATAATGACTCTCCTGCTCCATCCCAGCTGCTAGAGCACATGGAGATGGTGAGGCATGTGCACCTGTTTGAAATTCTGCACATACCATGGCATCAGAAATGTCCCAGGAATGCTGCTTTGGAGTCATGAGGCCTCGCAGCTGGGAATTGTGGGTGAAAAGGGTTTGTTTCCCCTAAGACAGAAGGGAAAGAAATCTGCTAAGCCTAGGCTTGACCTGACTGGGAAATGCAACTGGGCTCCAGACTAGCTTAGCCGGCCTGAAAAATCCCTTTTAAGATGTCTGAGCCTTGGAGAAGCCCCAAGCAGAGAGTGTCTCTAAAAACCCCACTGCCTGCGTGAGGCCCCTTGCAATTCTGCTGCTGGTGGGAGAACAGGTGGGTGCCATGCTGAACAGCATCCCCAGGACAGGGAACATCAGCTTCTGCTGCTCCCCCTGCTCTTGGCAGTGCCCTTCCTTGCTGGAGGTCAGTCTCCAGAACGGCCCCAGCGCTGCTGGGCTCTGTGGGAGGGTGGCAGTGCATTGAGGCACCCACACAGAGCTGGGGATGAGGGCTCAGTGTCCAGCCTGGCCACAGTCTGGTCTGCTCTGCGTCCCAAGGCCTGTACAGCCCTATCAGGACCTTCCCTGCTTGGTGCTCTCCTTTGGAGAGCAAGAATCCACCTGGAAGGGCACAGCCCAGAGCTGTCTTTGCTCCATCTTTCATATGCTTGGGGGGTGTGAATCAAAACTCCCTGAGCAACACAGAGAATTTCAGCACTTCACCCATTGCGGGTGATGGGAATAGTTCAAGCAGGACCTGAAATAAAACTCTCACATTTCAGTCCCTCTGGAGCTGAGAAACACCCACGACAAGCCTATAGCTGATTCTTTTGCCTCATTTCTTCAGCTCTAAGATATCAAAGGAGAAAAAGGATCCGCTGCAAGGCAAATGTCCCTATCTTTGCTGGCTGGCAAGAGACCAGCCAGGAAGGAACTGTATTATCCAAAGAGGCTTTCTAGGGCTGGACACATCCTCCCCTGTGATCTGTCATGGCACAGGCAGCAGCGAGGAGCAGACCCAGATTGCTCAGACCTGGGACTCAGCCTTGCATCTCCATCTCAGCCACGAGACTGATGACCTGCTGCAGGTGGGAAGAAGCCTGGGCTGCATTCCTCAAGGCTCTGGGCAGAAGGATGGATTTAACCCCCCTGGTCCTCACCCTGTCCTAGGTCAGAGCTGCAAGCTGTTCCAACAGCAGAGCACAAACTAAACTTTGGGGGCTGCTGTTTGCACGCTGCCCTGAGGCCACAGGCAATGGACCTTTTCTCCCCTACAACCTCAAAATGTGGGCTGAGGCAGAGGTGGGTTCTGTGCCTGAAAAATAAACACATCCGCAAGACCTAAACCTTCCTGTGAGAGAAGGACAAGGGTTTAAATGCTCTGCTCAAAGAGGTGTGGAAGGGGGTCCTGCTCTCCTGCTGGGTCTCCCTGGAGGACAGGGTGAGTTGGTCCCCACTGCCATCACAGAGCGAAGACCTTGCCGCAGCCAGGCTGAGGTCTGTTTGTCACTTTTCCTTCATTATTTGCAGTTTGTACACAGGCGTCATTAGGGATTCATTCGGTTTCCCTAGCAGCAGGCATTAGTCTGGCTTCCCTTTCCCCCTTCTCTCGCCAGCGCCCTTTATTTTTAGTGTCTTATTTACAGTTTGACAGAGTAACTGTAACCCTTGCAAGCTACTCCAGCGGCTTTAATCGGGGGAATAATGAGTCCTGTCTGGCGATGAATAGAATTTAGGGGACAGATTGTTCCACACTCGCCCGGTGGGGTAATTTATTTATGTGCGCACTTGTCAGGAGGAGAAAGGGACGGGGGATCTGTATGCACCGAGGACATTGCCGGCGCTGAAAGGGAAGGGAGAATGGAGCCAAACGCCCCAGATCCCGCTGCCCCCCACCCCGCCCCTCCGGCAGCTGAATGCCTCCGGTGGCCGTGAACTTGGATGGGCCGAAAGCTCCATTCCCAGGCCCTCGGCACGTCAGAGGGGCCGCCGGGCGGCTGGGCTGAGGCAGCGGGCTCGGGGCTCCAGATGGGTCCGGCCGCGGCGGGCAGCCCTCCCCGGCACTGCCCCGCATAGCCGCGGCACGGGGAGCAGCCCCATAGCAACCGTACAGTAGCGGGAGCACAGCGGGGGTCTGGGAAGAGAGGCAAAGCCCTCGGAAAAATACAGGATGGGTCCAGACAATGGCTCTCTCTCATATCATAAATTACACGGCAGCAACAAAAAGCAACGGATCCTGCCCTCTCCCCCGCTCCCACAGCCCGGGCGCTCGCTGGACGCCGCCGGGCATCCCCAGGCAAGGGGACAGCGGCGGCACCAGGCGTTTCCGAAGGAGAGAGGTGGAGGCATTGCACCTCCCAGCCCACAGCATCCCCTTTCCCTGTCCCCTCAAAGCGTATTTCCTTTGCTCCACAGCTTTGCTGCTTTCTGCCTCCCTGGAGCACCTCCGCCTCAGCACCAGAGTCGCCTGTTGCACCACGACTGTGATCCTTCAGCCAGGGCTGGCTGTGCCCAGGATCAGAGAGAAGCGGGTCCTGGTCCAGAAGCAGGACAGTTTCTCCTTCTTCCACTCTTGAGGGAAAAGACCCTTTCACTCCCTTTTTCTTCTCCCTGGCTCAAGGCTGGGAGCATTTTGCATCTAGAGCCAACAGCAGCAAGGTCTCAGCTCAGTGTCCTCCAGGAGATGCTCGCAGCTGGACCAGGCTGCACTACAGCCATCCATGGACTCCCAGGCAATGCAGGACAGTGGGATCCACCAAGCCCCAAGGTGACCTCAGTCAGGAGATGGTCCCCAGTGGCAGAAAGGATCCACCTTGCAGAGACACTACCGAGGCAGGACAGGTGTGCAGAGGGTCACTTTACACCCCCAGCTGCCAGGCAGCACCAGGCTAAAAGAGGGGGGACTCAGGCTGCTCATCCCCACTCAGACATGGATGTGCTCAAGCTCCACCTGAGTTTGTTGCTGATGTCCCTTAAACCTCTCCCAGCTTGGCCCAGCTCCCATCTACACTTGGCAACTTTCCTTTACATAAACAGCCTCGAAGTTAGTGTAGAATTACATTTTCTACCTGAGTGAGGACACATTTTAAGTAGCCAGTGTGGCATCAGGACACTCCTGCTCTGGCAACACCCTTTCCACACCAGTGTAGCCATTCTGTCTGCAGGGGATTTGCCTTCCCTGCTCTGTCAGTAGAGTCAGGAATGGAACGGCTGCAGCCACAGACTGATTCCTGTTACCACGATGCTGCAGAGCATCTTCCTGTTCCTAGGGAGAGAACTGGTGTGACACATGACCCTGTGTCCAAGCAATCACTCAGACACACCCCACCCAGTCTGTGTTCCTCTCACAGCTGAGGGGGCCACAAGGATCACAGGCTCTGGCTACCTTAGATTTCACACCATGGGAGCAGCACATTAGTGGGGAGTGTAGAGGACTAAACCAGGCAGAGAGCACTGACATCACATCTCCAGGCCACAGAGCAAAGAACTAGTCTTCTCTGGACATCCATTGGCTGGAGTAGAACTCGTGTGATGGTCCTGGCACTTTGTCACCACGGCCTGGGGCCAAAGGTGATGTGCCGGCTGCTTTGGAGCCAAGGTCTGACCAAGGATCCCACAGCTGGAGAGAGCCCTCGGCCAGCACACGCACCTGGGGGTCTGGCAAGATGGGGACAGTGTCTGCTCACACCTCCAGACAGGACCTCACCCCAGGGACCCTGCACCAGCCCCTGGCCAAGGGATGCTCCAGCCCAAGAGCTGGTTTCAGGGCAGACCTCCCCCTTGGCAGAGAGGTTAAAACCTGTCCTTGCTCAGATGAACTCAAGGCAAGACAAGAGTCCTCGCGCACACTTAAAAAATGTGAAAAAAACATCTTTGCGCCAGGAACCTGTCTCTGCCCTGCCGAGTGCTTTGGTGGGCAGGGGTGGACAGCCGAGTGCTTTGGTGGGTGCACAGCCCAGCCCCGGGGTCAGGGGCAGCCCCTGCCCTGCTCGGTCCTGCCGAGGGAGCAGAGCGGTGCCGATCCCAGTGAAACCTGCGGCACCCGGGCCTGGGGAGGGGGAACCTCCTCCGGGTACAATGACTGTCTATTCTGCTGATCACAAGCCTAATCCTCTTTGGTTTTTAATTGGCATTTGGGCTAAGCTGATTTAAACCTCTTCACCTTGTTGGGTCCCCCCTCCCCACTTCTTTCTTTTCTTCTTCTTTTTTTTTTCCTTTTTTTTCNTTTTTTTACCAAATAACAACGCTGCCATCACCAAGTCCCCAGCACAATGACAGCTTTGTGCAAGGGCGAGAGGAGAGGAAAGGGAAAGGGAGGGGGAGAAGGGAAATGTGCTGAACACACTTGGAAACAATGCAGAGTTTGTGATTCAGACTTGACCACTGGCAAAGGACCCGCTTCAGCTGCGCCTCGATAATAAACGCACTGTCCCTTCCCAACACCTCTCCCCCTGCCCATCACCTCCACCTCGGGCCAGCTGCCCACCGGTGTGGGCTCTACCTACCGTCCCCATCCCTCAGGGGATGCAGCTTCCCCACGCCCCGGTGTGACCCACCACAGTGGAATGACATGCCCAGGCTCACCGGTGAGCGGCCCCAGGGCGATGTGCAGCGGCAGGATGGGGATGTCCCGGTGTCCTCTGCACCCTGCCCGTGCCTGAGTTGGTGCTGTGTCCCCACGCCGAGGCCTGGTGCTGGTCAGCGGCCCTGGTCAGCAGCCCTGGTCAGCCTGGACGGACGCTGGTGTAAATCAGGATCCACATCATGCTCCAGGCCAGCTCTGCCATCAGGAGCAGGGAGAGGAGGAGGCTGAAGTGGGATCAGCCATGGCGAGGGGCTTCTGCTGACAGTGCCTCAAGACAAGGTCCTTCCATCAGCTCCTCATGGCTCATGGCTTTTGGAGGGTGGGGTTTTCTATATAACCCCACTCCTGATTCATGTAATAATGAGCCAATCCGAGCTAAAACCAAAGACAACAGAAACATATTTATTATCTGCTTTCCATTTAACAGGCAACCCCCCCTCCTCAAGGAACCCCAGAGGAGCCCTTTGTTCCTGTGCATGAGACAGACCTCTCCCAGGGCTTGGGCGTTATGAGTTAACAAACCCAGAAAAAAAAGACGTTAAACACAAAAAAAATTCCAGATGTTTGAGACTTCGGGCCAAGTAGTCAGCAAGGAAGGTGCTGGTGACCACGGAGATTTTGGCTCCTCTTTTTCCTCACCACACGGTCACCATGAGCTCTCACCAGTCCCCAAGCACTTGCCATGGAGACACTCAGCTCATCCCGGCAGCCTGATGGTGCCAGACCCAGTGTAAGAGCTTAGGGAATGTCTTTTTTTAAAAAATCCAAAAATTTTAAAAATCCACTTACCAGGATATTCAGGTGAACTCTCACCAGGGCCAGAGACCTACAATTTGTCAGCCAGAAAATGAGCATCGTGTAGGGTGAACCCATGTCCAGCCTGGCAAGAGAGAGAAAAGAGGATCGGAACTCGTTAAATGTCAGACCCGTGTTCCCTGGCTGGATTACACCAGGACAGGGAGATTACAGCCACACTTCTGACACGAGATGGGAATGAGGAAGAGAGAATTCACCTGGAAAACTCTCAGCATCTTTGAAACTGGGCTAGTTTCCTAATTTGAGATGCCTCTGTGGGGCCTCAGCCTTGCAGGGAGCAAGAGGAGCCTGGATCGGCTCGGGGGCAATTTGAAATGGGGAAAAGCTGTTGTTGCACCATTCCCTGCCCCTGCCAGGTGTGGTGCCCCCAGCATCTCACTGCAGTCATGTAGAAAAAACAACTCCAACTACTCAAAAGCTCCAAGCAGGACCAAAACCTCTAAATCTAAGTCAAAAAAACACCTTCTTTATTCTTAGTCTTCTGGGGAGCTGTGTTCTGCAGGTCTCCAGCCCTGCCCAGGCCAGTGATGGCTCCACCAAGGCCCAAAGGCAGACCCAAGGCCAGAGCACCCTGAGGCCAGGGTGGTTTATCCCTGCGCCGTCCTGAGCTCATCACAGGGGCCAAGCACAGGGAGACCCATCACCAGCAAGAACCTCACTGAGGGAAAAGTCTGGGGTCAAGGGAGGAGCCTGACGGGATGCACCCTGTGACTGCCACCCTCCACGGAGCAGGAACTAAGCGGCAAAGCTCCAGCACTGCTCATCCCTGCTTGAAAATACCAAAACTGAGCAGCCCTGACCCTTCAGATGCTTTGGTGTATCCTTAAAGAATTGATTTATATTTTAATAATATATTAATATTCACTTTATGTACTTTGTGTCTGTATAAACTCTGCCTCCAGCTATGGCTACTCACATGGATTTAGACACCTAGTACAGAACTGACATGGCTTAACTGAGGAAGAGCCAGAGAAAGAGCTCATTCCCCTGTCCATTAGTCCTATAAATCATCTCTACCACTGCAGAAATCAGAGACAATCTGGTCCTGTGAAAATTCAGTGGTGTGAAGCCAGTGAGCGGCACTGGTGGGAGCAGAGCAGCAATGCCCAGACTCATCCTCTCCTTCCAGCTCTGCTTCCGACACATTCCTGTGCCCCATCCCGGGGAAAGAATCAGAAAAAAAGAAGGAAACAAAAAAAAAAAAATCCCCCACCACAGACTGAAGTTTATAAATAAAAGCAGTGAGAAATGGACTAAGTAGCTGCAGCTTAGCCCAAGAGCTAAGAGCCTTAGCGCATTTTTGCAAGTTTTAGGGAAGTATTTCCCATTCCTGACTAAGCACGTTTGGCAGGCAGAGTGGAGCGCGTGGCTGCACACCCCTCACAGCTCCAGCTAAAGGGCTACAGCGGTGACAGTCATCCCTCCCCAGTCCCTTCCCACCTCACAGACCCCACCAGGGACCAGGCAAGAGCCCAGCCCAGCCACCTTCCCCAGGGGCTGCCCCCAGCCAGGCGTGTCTGGGGCGCCGGCACCAGCCCGCAAGCAGAAAGTGTGATTTATTTTTCTTCTAGGGATAAATTTTGAGTTGGTTTTAATCTGCTTTCAAAATTCCCGTCACACCAGGGTTAAACTCACTTAGCATATTTAGGCTTTTAAGTTTCCACATCTCATGGCAACAGAGGGATGGGGAGAAATTAAAAAGAACAACAAACGCAGCCTCATGGAACACCAAGATTTTCACCTAAACCACAAACCTCTTGCAATGGGTCTTCAGATAAAACACCCTGATGTATTTCAAGTGCTGTAGTAAAATTAATCTCTTCCCACCCCACCAGTTGTGTGAAGAGATTTTTTTTCCCCTCTCTCAGATTAACCTGAGCACAATAACTTTGTGCCCACAGATCACCTGGACCAGGCGAAGCTTCTCATGCCTCAGCCCATCATGTGCAGGAGGGGATGAAGCCACTCTTGTTTCACATTGCTTCTTTCCCTCTTTTTTAAACAGCCACGAAATGGTTTCAGCAACAGAAAAAAATGAGGCTATTGAATTTTTCAAGTCCAAAAGAGGGAGGAGGGGTAAAAAAAAAAAAATTAAACAGCTGTTTCGCTAATGTTATCACAGTACACAAAGAATGAAACGTCATCTAGTGCATCGAGGAAAAATTTCTGCAGCCAAGCCTCGAGCCCCACAGGGTCCCCAGGAGGCACGGAGGGTATTTTGAACAATAATTAAAAAAAAAAAAAGGGGGTTAAAAAAAAGATGATAGAGCTGCCTTTGGTGCCATTTCCATGTGCAAAACCTGGAGACGAGATGAAAAGAGGCTGATTTTGGGGTGTGGGTTGGCTGGGGGGTTTCGCGGCTGCGACGCCCCAGCGGCGGCGGCGGGAAAAGGGAAATTCCCAAATGCCCGCGGTGAGGATGGGATGAGCCCCTCGAGGCTGAAGGCCCCGGGGTGAGGCCTTGGCGCCCGGAGCACCGTGAGCGGGTCCGTCCCGTCCGATCGAAGCCGCCGGAACGCTCCCACCCGCGTGGCTGGGCCAGGGGAAGGGGAATCGGCCATTTTACACATCAGCTGCCTAAAATGGTGGCTCCCACCTTGCCTTCCCCCTCAGCACGCATGCACCCACGGGGAGGGGAGGGACAGGGCCGCAGCCCCCCGCACGAGAGGGCGCCGGGAACGGGAGCCAAGATGGAATTAGAGGCAGAAATTAAAGGAGGGGAAGGGGGGGAAGCGGGAGAGGATGTGCCTCGCCTCGCCACGGCCTAGCCACCGATGGTTGGCTTTGTGCGTCCTGCGGAAGGGACAGGCAGGAAGGCCTCGAGGGGGGAAAAAAATGGGGGGAAAGAAGGGGAAGAAAAAGAGCGTTTGGGTGAGGATAGCGAGGGGCAGGGATGCGCCGGGGTGCGGGGGGAAAAATCTTCCCTTCTTTCTTCACCGACCCCCCTTTACCCTCCCCGCAATCCCGCTTTGACTTTTCCCACAGAAGTAGCCAACCTCCAAGAATGCAAATGACATTCATTATGCAAATGCATGCAAATCAGGTTTAACTATCGGAAGAAGGGCTCGGAATTTCTAATGGATTAACTCTTTCCTGCACGGCCCGGATAACAAGAGCCCTCGTGTCTTCCTTGGGGCTTTGTGATTCCCCATCCACCGCGGGCACCCCGACCCGCACCCCTCGATGGGCGCCGAGGTGGGGAGGGTGGAACAAAGCATCAGGAAAATACCAACAACAACAATAAAAACCCTACTGGCGTGGGAGAGGCTGCCCCTTCGTTAAACAGGAGACAAGACCAAGCAGGCTTAAGCGCGAAATTGGGGGGAAAAATGGGAATTAAAATGGGAAAACAAAGAAAAAAATAGAAAACAACAACAACAAACAACAACAAAAGGAAAAATAAAATGGAAGGAAAACGAAACATTAAAAAGGAAAGTAAAAAGGAAAATAGAGAAAAAGGAAAGCTAAAAAAATAAATCAAGAAATAAAATTCAATATTAGGTAAGAAAATAAAGGAAGGGACAGAAAAGAAAAGGGAAAGAATAGAAGCAGGCCGCTCTTGGCGGAAGGTGAAACCCTTCGGTGGTGCAGCAGTGAAGGGTCCTGGCAGTCACAAGGGTTTGGCTGCTCACATCAAACCCGCTTACTGGGCTGGCTTTGGAGCCCCCGGCTGTTCTTCTGCTGGGAGCAAAGTCACAGAACACACCAAGATTCCATTCTTCTTCCCCCCCCCGGCCCCGGCCCAGTGTTTTCATTGAGGAAAAAAATTAAATTACGATTTCCCCCAGCGCTGGGTGAGCCCGTGGTCCTCTGAGGAGAGAGGAAGGGAGGAGCAGAGGGTGGCACAGGGCCCCAGTCCACATCCCCGTGACTGTCCAGCATCCTGGGATGCTCAGAGTGCGTTTGAAACATGCCTGGCTTCAGCGTGGGACCACTGCCCCACTCCTCCAAACCTTTGTAAAAATCCTCCTTCCTGACCCCAGCCCCAAAGATGAGAAGGCCCCAGTGCTGGGAACTGAAACAAGGGAATTCCGGGTAGTGACCTTGTGCTCACCAAATGTTGGGGTTGTAGGAATTATGAATATTAGAATATTACAGTGGGCTGTAAAGCAGAGAAATAGATGCATGGCAGAATCCTAAATATTTTATAGCAACATTGTATCAATTCATAATAATAAACCACTTCAGGACTATTGCTGTGTTTTGCCCAAGAATAATTCCTTATCTGTTCCAAAACCTTCTGATTTTTCTGGTTTTTTCCATACATCCTTTTACATTTGATCTTTTTTCCCAATCTACTCAAAATCTCTTGTTGTTTGAGCTGTAAGGTGTTACGTGCTGCAGCAATAGTCTGTTGAAGGACAAGAAATTCCCAGACTGTAGGGGTTTGAAACATCATAAAAATTATTGGTTTAGAGTCAGTTTGCTGCGCTCTAAAATGCATGAGCCCAGAACTACTGGTCAGTTAGAAAAAAAATAAACCCTTTTATTTCTTTAACCTGGTTCCAGCATAATAAGGTCTCTTCAAAAGGTAAAATATATTTAAGGTGTGCACTTTGGCAAACCCCTTTCCTTAATTTTTTTTTTTAAAGAAAAGAGAAAAGAAAAATAATAATAATATTTTAAAAAAGAGGCACCAGTAATTTAGGTTTCTTTATGTCTTCTGGCCTCCAGTCCATAAGAGCAGGAGCCTTGCTCTGCTCCCCTCATCTTGTTTTGACACCAAGCCCCAATTTCCAAGTTCACACATCATTCCAAAACTGGAATTGGGTGATTTTTTTTTCTTTTTTTAATTAGTTATTGGAAAGTAGATTAAAAAAAACAAACCAAGACACACCAAAAAAAAAAAACCCAAAAAACC
>VZDJ01000251.1:552031-576598 GCA_008694505.1 Cyanoderma ruficeps | reverse complement strand
AAAAAAAAATCCTACCTCGGGTTTTAATTCCAGTCTCTGAAAGTTGTCTTTTCCCCCATTTTTTTCCGCCTCTCATTTCCTTTCTCTTCTTTTTTTTTTTTCCTTTTAATTTTTTTTTTTTCCTCCTCTTCCTTTTGATGAATTTCCTTTCTTCTCCACATCCTCCTCAGGCGTGTAATGGGGTTATTTTTACTTTCGGTTATCTAGCTTTATGAAGAATCGACACCACTCATACAGCTAGATAACCAAAGATAACAACCAACCCCTGGAGTCTACAGCATCAGCAGGAAAAAGCCAACCTCTTCTTCTCCAGGGGCTCGGGGAGGGGGGCACGTGGCTTTTAAGGAAGGAACGAGGGAGGAAAACGAATAAAAAGAGATGCAAATATTAGCAGCCAGATCCGTAATATCTTCACACAGCTACAGCCCTGGCCCTGTCCCTGCAGCCCAACCAGCCCAGGGCACAGAGTCCCGAGCATCGCTGGGACAGGCAGGATCAGGCCCCTCGGAAACACAATTTGGAGCAGAATTACAGGATAACAACGCGAAGGCTGCCTATTTTCTGCCGAGTTTCAATTTGTTTCATTTGCAAACCAAATGATGTTCTGCAGGTGCCGAGAATTAAGCCCACATTATTTTTAATAACTATCAAATTAATGCATTCAAACTGGTAATAATCAAAGCAAATATAATTTGCACCCACAACCTAAAATATGCGTAAAAGACCAAAAGGACATTTCCCCACCCACAAATGCGTTTAACGTTCTCTAAACAAAATGACTGCGAGAAAAACCTGCCGGTTAATATAAATAGTAACTTGTGAGGCTTTGGATTGAGCCGAGATCTGGGGGAATAGCAATGAATAAACACAGAAAACACAGAGGAAATGATGAAAGGGATGGAAGGGAGGAAAGAAGGAAGGGAGCGACTCCTGCTCGCGGCTCAGGACCCCGGCCCTGAGCAAGGACCGCGCATCTCGGGCGGGGACCGGGACCCGTATCCCTCCGTTCCTTCAGGGCGAGAGCGCAGCTTTCCCCCAGTAGGGAACCCTCGCTCGCATCCCTCGCTTTCCTCTCCCCGTATCCCTCCGTCCTTTCTTCTTTGGCGGGGAACACGCATCCCTCCGTCCTTGCTTCGGGGGCTCTGCTTCCCTCCATCCTTTCCTTTCTCCGGGGGTGGGAGGGAACCCTCATTCTCCTTCTCCAGAGTGACCTGCGTCCCTCCACCCTTCCTTCCTCTGGGGAGGAACGTGCATCCCCCACCCCCACCGCTCCTCTGCTCCAGGGCAGCCCGCATCCCTCCATTCCTCAGGGAAGGAACCCGCATCCCTCTCCTTCCCTGTGGCACCCCGAATCCCTCCCGCCTGCTTCCACCCGCGTCCCTCCCCTCGCCGAGCGACCTGCTCCGCTCCATCCCTCTTTCACCTGCATCCCTCTTTCACCCTTCGCGCTGCGGGGAGGCGCGGAGCCCTCGCTCCGCCGAGACGCCGCGGCTCCGCCGTCCCCGCCCGCGCCTCTCCCGCGGAGCGCAGCGCCGGCAGCGCGGGGGGGAGCCGGGGCCGAGGCCGTGGCGGCAGCTCGGGGGCTCTCCCGGCGGTTCGGTTCGGCTCGGCTCGGCTCGTACCTGCTGCCCGCAGCCGCTGCCCGCAGCCTCTGCGCCGGGGGGAGCGGCGCGCGGCACTTTTCATTCATGCTTTCACACTCCCGGCCCTCGCCGCCGCCGCTCATTGGCCCGGGCCCGCCTGACGTCACCCGCCCCGGCTCCCGCCCCTCTGCAGCGCTCGGCGCTTCATCAATGGGCCGGGGAGGGGCCGCGCGCACACGCGCGTCGCCGCCGCCCGTCCCCCCCCCGTCACCCCCATCCCCGCCATCGCCCCCCAGCACCGCCATCGTCCGTCACCCCCGCCTGCCCCATGGCCGCCACCGTGTCCGCCGTTCCCGGTCTCTCCCGCCCGGTGCCACCGCCATCGGCACCTCCGCCGTCACCCTCAATCGCCACCGTCACCAACATCTCCCTCATCATCATCATCATCATCGTCTTTATCGCCGCCCTCAGCACCGTGGACTTCACCGCCCTCGGCACAACGCCCCTCATTGCCATCGCCATCTCGGCACCACCTGCCACCACTCATGGCCACCGGCCATCGCCAGCACCAAGTGTCTCCTCCACCAGCCGTGACCATCCTCCCACCAGCACCTATCTCCGCAGCCCTCCACCTTCCTGCCCCCCAGGCTCAGTCTCCCCGGCTGCCCTTTCTCGGAGAAGGGGAACCTCACCCAATGCCAATGCCGGTGCCTGAGCACGGTGTGCAGGTCCTGGATGAAATCAAATGCTGGTTTACTTCTGTAGTTTTAACCCCACCACTAATTACCCTTTGATATTCCTTCTATAATACAGATCCCATTAAAAAAAAGACCCACCATGATTTTTCCTTGAACAAGAACACAGGTTTGGGGCCGGGTTTTTAAATTTTCTCTTAAAGTTTTCTTTGCTTTGGAATTATTATTTTTTTTTCCTAGTGGAAAGCCAGCTGGGTTTGGGTGTGTGAGTTTGGGCTGGGAAGTTGCTCATGGCTTTTGTCTCTTTCTGGAGCTGGATTCTCCCATTGCCACCACCAGTGCAGCAAGTCCACCCTGTCAGGGATCGGGGATCTCTTTCAGAGAAAATGGGAACCCACTGGTCTGGCCCCCATCAGGCCCAGCCCTTCAGCCCTACCTGGCAGTAGAGAAAGTGGGATGGGGGATGTGGAAATAGCCCCAAAATATCCCGGCCCTGCTTGGTGGGGCGGGGGCTGTGCTCCCCGGGACTGTCGCTGTTCTGCCGACAGCCCCTCCCCGTGGCTCCCTGCCTGGTTCTCTGTGAGCCCCCCGCTGCACAAAAGGGTTTTGGGGGTGCTGTGCTGCACTTTTCCCCTTTCCCTTCGTCCACTTCCAGCCTTAGGAGGGGGGGGAAAACGCAGGTTTCGGGAAGACTCTGTGGGTGCTCACGGGGGAATTGAGGGGCTGCGGCATCCATTGGAGGCACCCAGGGGTCCCCCCCACCTGCACCCATTTCCAAATCACAGCATCCAACTTCTTTTAGGACACCCGACCCCTCCCGGAGCCGCTCGCACCCCGGGGTGGGCGCTCCCCGCGATTTCTCCCTCCGTGGTTCCCCTCACCCACCTGGGCCACGCTCCCCACGCCAGCGGCTTCTCCTCGGTGGGCAGAGCGGGGCCGGGGCCGGAGCAGCGGCCGGAGCCGGAGCCGGGGCTCTCCTGGAAGAGAAGGCAGAGGGGTTAAAGAGGGGGCTTTAACCATTCCCTACCCTCACCGAGATGGGATTTTAGGGACACAACCACACGCCCGCCTCTCTTTTTATTCTCCTCTTTATTAAATTCATGTAATTCTTTCTCCTAAATTTCTATTTCAGTCCCCTGCAGAAATTACAATTATTTTTTAACCTGCCAAAAAAAGAAACACAAACGAATTTTGCGATTTATCCTGAAAAAGGCTGCAAAGACAGGGATTTCGCTTGCAAATTTGGATTCGCCCTGGGATTACCCCGATGACAGTGCATTTTTATTTCTAATTTTATTTAACATCGCGTTGGAACCTGCTCGATCTGGGAAGATTTAGGTAAGGGCGCGAGCGATTTGCAGAAAATGTTCGAGTGTGTTTTGAGTGTCTTAACAAATAAAAATCAGCTCCGTGCTTTGCTGTCTTTCTGGAGGGAAAAAAAAAATCCAAAACCGCAAGGAAGCAGAAGGAGCCGCCGCCGCGATCGCAGGATCTCCCTTATAACGGCAGATTTGAGGATTCCCAGCCTTAAAACTTCCATGCACACCAGCGCATATATAAAAAACAATGTCCGGGAGCTAAAAACGGAGCCGAGCTGGGCAGTACCTGACCCGGGGGGTACCATGTGCTTTTTTTGCAGAGCCGGGAGTCCACTTACGACCCGAAAAATAGCCCCAAATAAGCCTGGGTGGATTTTTCCCCTGCGCACTCTGAGCGCAGTTTCTTTTTCCCCGCTCTGAGGAAAGAATCAAGAACAGACTGCGGGGACGAGGGGTTTTAAGACCAAAACAAAACAACAACAAAAGCAGGACGATAAGGACTGAAATATAAGTTAAAATAAAGATTAAAATTAAAATAAAGATTATTTCCCCTCCGCAGGGAAAAAAAAAAAAAAGGGAAAAAAGCGATGCGGGGTTTTCCATCGGCAGCAGGACCGGAACACCCGGGCCCGCTGTCCCCGAGAGGCGGATTTCGGCCGCGGCATCAGTCTGGCTTCAATAACTTCTAACAAAACCCCTAAACTCACTTAATTTGGGTGCCCTGCACGGCCTGATGAAGGGGAGCCTTACCGGGGCCGCTCCGCGGCAGGAATTCATGGAGTTGGGGGTATTAATGGCTCCCATATTGTGATGGGAGGGAGAGAAATTTAAGAAATGCCACGCGAGGAGAAGTTGGCGAGGTGGGGAGGGATCGTGGTCCCTTCGCTCCGCACCCGGTGCCGTCCTGCCGCGGACGGTGGCGGAGGGAGTGCGGAGCCTTTGCCCTGGGTCTGTTTCCATCTCTTTCGTTCGCTGGCATTTTCCCATTCCGTAATGAGCGTCCGGCTCTGCGCATCCCACCCCTCCCGCAATCCTGTCCAGGGCTGAGGGTACCCGGGCCTTTGCTTCCCGGGCCACCCGTGTGCGTGTCCCTGCCGCCCACGGCCCGGCGCGACCCCCGGAGCACCCCCGGCCACTCCCGCGAGGAGGGCGCTTGCAGGAAGGAGGATTTGGGGGTGCCTCTGCCTCCCCCCCAGGGGAAGCTCCGCACCGCGAGCATCCCCTCGAGCCACGCACAAAGCCCCGTGGGCCGGCGTGGGGGGGAACAGCGAATCCACGGGCGAGCGGGGACGAGAACCTGGAACGGCCGTGTCCCGCCAGACCGCTCCCAGCCCTGTCCGAGGCTGAGTGGGGGATTGCGGGGGGGCCTCCGCACCCCAAATCTGCATTCCCGAGCCGGGAGAGGGTGAAAGAAGTGAACCCCTCACCCAAAGTGGGTCTGGGTCACCCGCGGACGGAGAGAAAAGCACGGGGAGGCCTGGGCCGTGGGGGGGAACGGGGTGGGGTGTGGAGCGGGACGGGCTCTGCCGCCTCCAAACTTTCTTAGCTCGGATACCGGGATGGCGCGGGACGGGAGAAAGGGGAAGGAAGCTCCCCCTGCCCCCGGGGCTTTGGGAGAAACTCCGAGCCCGCAGCCGGCCCTGGTTGGACCCGCACCCCCAGCCCCGGCCCCGCAGCGCTGCGGCCCCCAGCCCACAATAAAGACGCTTTGAGAGTCCTCTCTCTCCTCCTCCCCCCCGTCCCTCCCTTATTTTTTTTTTTTATTATGGTTTTCTCACCGAGTCCAATAAATCGCGCGGCTCGTCTGGCCTCAGACGTGTTCAGCAACCCAAGCCCCGCCGCTTTTGTTCCGCCAAGTCTCACATTGTTTGTCCGGCTGTGCGGGGCCGGCGCGGGAGGCTGCGGGGGGCTCCGCGGGGGCTTCGCGCCCCGGCCCGGCCACGAGCACGGGGCGGGGGTGGATGGGCGATGGTCGGCCGGGGGAGCACGGCCCGGCCTCCTTTCTTTCTCACAGGTCACCCCAACTTCTTCACCCACCTCGGCGTGGCTGTCGGCCGGAGATGCCCCCTCTGGCCGGTGGGTCCTGCCTGCTCTGTCCTCCCTGCCCTGCTCGCCGGCCCGGACCGCCGGCCCCCTGGGCTGCCCTGCACTGCCCACCTGTCTGCATTGCTCCGTCTGCCCGCCTAACCTGCCCTCACTCACCTGCCCGCTGTGCCTGCCCCCTCACCTGCCCTGCCCTCACCTGCCCTGCCCTCACCTGCCCGGCCCCGGCCCCGCCGCCCGCGGGTGTTGGCGGTGGCCCCGAGCCCGGAGCCGCCGCCGGAGGAGCGGGGGCCGTGCCCGGCGTAAGGATATATAGGAGCGGCCGAGGAGCCTCCACGTAGCCGATACGTAAAGTGTACGTGTGAGAGTTAAAAAAAGTTGGGATGCAAATGCGGGGCCAGCTCCATCGCGCGGGGGGGGTTGGGTTGGGGGGGCTCCGGGGGTTGGGGGGAGCTGAAAGCCGCGCTATTTCCAAGCTGCCTTAACCTCTGGATTGCTCGAAATCGATCACCAAAGCGCATCGAGCCTGGCAATTAGGAGCTCATTACCATATATGCAAATATGGCAACCTCTCTCTCCGCAGCCACGGAGGCGCGGGGAGAGAGAACCGCAGCAGCGTTTGGGGATGGGAACTGGGGTGAGGCGTGCGGGGGAACGGGGACGAGGGGGGGAAAAAAAAGGTTATTTGAGGGAATTTGGATGTTTTTGAAGGAAAGCGGCCGAGTCGCGGAGGCACAAAATGCTCGGGGGGCGCGGACACGTGCGGCTGGGGCCCATGCGGCTGCTCCGAATTTGCTCCTTAATTCAAAATAAAATTTTTTCTCCCTTTGACATAAACGCGCGGCGAGCAGCACGGCCCCGCCTGAGTGGAGGGGTCCCTCCGCCCGCCGAGGACCCCCCCCCCCCCCAANCCCCCCCCCCCAAAAACGGCGCCGTGCCCTCAGCACACACCGGGAATATCCCGGAAATTCGGGGACACGCGGAGGGCCGGGGCCGGGCTCGGACCGCTCCAGCCCCGGCCCGAGGGAGTGTTTTAAAGGTAACTACCGGCTTCTTGCATTTTATTGATAACAAAACCCCACCGTAGAGGGGAGATCCTCGGCACACGCGCTCGATCGCGAGTCCCCTTGTTACCTGCGGCTTTATAAGCATCGCTGGGCGGTTTTTTTGCTTAATAAGCGCAGATTAGGGGCAAAGTCTCCCTGGCATTTCCTGAATGCTGATTAAAGCCGGGGGGTCACGGCAGGAATAGCGCAAGGAGCGGGTTTGTATCGCTCGGGGCGGGCAGCGGAGCGTTCTCGCCGGTGGCATTTACCAAGTTTCCCCCGGCGCTGGGCTTCCCCCCTCGATTTGGGAATTTACTTTGTTCCCCTCCTTCCACAAACCGTAATCACCGTATTGAAAAATAACGCCCGTTTCGAGTTAGGCTCCGATGTTCCTCCCTACTCAGGATTATTTTATTTTTTTCTCTTAATAAATAACATTTTCTCCCTTTTGCCCGTCGTTCAAACCCCCGAATAACGAGAATGACCTGAAAATCGGGAATCAATTCCCTACGCTGAGAGTGGTTTAGTTTAACTGATAAAAATATGGATTAAAGCACCCAAAGTGAACAAACCCTCCTCGAGGGCTCGGCGGGGGATGGGAGCGGTGGGGTGGCGGCCGCCCAGCCCCGGGGCCCCGCAGCGTCCCGGCGAGCCCGGCCGGCTCCGTGCGCCGGAGCCCGGCTTAGCCCTGCTCGCAGGCGGAACAGCCGTGGAAACAGAGAGATCTGCCGCTGTCTCTTCCCTTCTTTCTTTCTTTCCAGTTTTTTAGATTAATTTAATTTTTTTTTATTTCTTCTTTTTTAGTATTTGGGAAAAGCCTTTTTCTGCACTTTCATTCCCACCTCGGCTACTGAGCCGCTTTTCCCAGTCCCGTCCGGATCTCTGGTCTCTGCATTCCTCTGCTCCATTCCTCTTAAATTCCCCACTCACCAGGATTTATTATTATTTTTAAAAATTATTACTATTATTATTGTATTTTAATAATTCATTTATTTATTGCCAATGGCCAGAACCGATGAACATCCTACGCGCCCGAGGGCGGAGGAACCGCGTGTTACCCCGACCATTTCTGTCCGTCCCGGTTTTATTATNTTATTATTATTTGATTGTTGGTTTGTTTGTTTCGGGATTTCAGGATTTCCAGCCGACGTTCCTGCAAACCTCCCGTGAGTTTGGAAACGCAGGAAACACCGTGTGGAAGGGCAATTTTAAAAACTAAAATTCCCTTTCTGTTCCACCTCTCTTGGCAAACCCGCAGCTACCGACGACCAACGGGATGAACCGTTTTCCCTGCAGAAAACCTCGCTACAGACCCGAGAGCCTCTGGCATCACTTCCCCATCCGCCAGCGAGGACGGCGGTTTCGCCCACCAGATTATGCTAAAAAAAAAAAAAAAANAGTGGATTATTATTTTCCCCTCCTTATTCCAAAGTAGCAATTAAAGAAAGCGGGAACCTTTGCCTTCCGCTGGGACAGGCGTTCAGGTTTTGGGTCTCAAAGCGCCGCTTTATTTTCTCTGATACTGAACTTTAAAGAGGAGGGGTTGGGGCAAAGCGGCAGAAAAATTGATCCAATTTTTTTGGAATTCTCTCGGCAATGCTGGCTCCTCGAGTGCAAGGCACGCAGCCTTTGCCTCCAGCTCAGAAGGTTTGTGCCCGTCTCATCTCACATTTCTTTTTCCAGTGCTAGGCGCTGCCGCAGGGCATGAAAAGGGGCGTTAGTGCAGCAAAACGGGCGTTTTAAACTTATTTTTGAACTGGAAGGCAAATCCCGGGCTGCGACGGCGGGGGCGGTCAGTCTCCGATGATCCAGGAGGATTTTTGACCTCGGGAAGCCGGGATTTTGGGCGGTGGGTGTCCCGGGGGAGGCAGGCGGGCAGGGACCCGCAGGAGCCCCGCGCCGCTTGCGGGCAGCGCCATCCCCCTCGCCCCGCACGGAGCCGCGCAGCCCCTGCGCCCATTCAAAACCGAAAAAAAACCCTCCAGGAAACCCAAAGCAAACCCGGAATCCCCCCCAGGAAGGGTCTGGTTTGCAGCGCTCGAGGGGAGAGGGGAGGAACGTCCCGCACCAGTGCAGCCCCCCGGGGTTTATCCCGGTGGGTCTCTGCAAGGCACCGCGGCGCTGTGGGTGCAGCTCTGTCCCCCCCAGCCCCTGCCCCACCCGCAGCCCCCTGCCGGGATGACACTCGGGAAGAGGCCACGCACATCAGCGCGGAAGATTCAGCAGCAGCACCCCCAAAACTGTCCAGAAGCCCCTGGGCTGTGCCTAAACCTGGCTGTGCCCCATCCAGGTGAACCCTTCTGTGTGTGCTGTGCCTGTGCGCACCTCATCCACCTGCCCCCTGTCCGTGCCCTGTGCACGCTCCGTGCGTGTCCCACGTGTGGCACACGGAAGGTGCGGGCAGGGTGGGAGCACAGCGGGATTCCCGTCCAGCCGCTCACAGACACCAGCTCGATCCACCCCAGCAGCTCCCGGCTCCCTCCACCAGGGCAGGGCACCTGCAGGGAGATGCTCCCCGTGCCCCTGTGCATGTGGAGGGGTGAAATATCCTCTGCAAAACGCCCTGCGGGCAGCCCTTCCGCCCTCGGGGAAAAGCAGAGGGTGCTCCCTGTTGTCGTCGGCGGGTGCCGGACACCGGCGAGCACCTCCGAGGCCACACAGGTTGCCAGGAGCCCGCAGGGACGCGGTGTGGAGCAGCCTGCAGCTCCCTCGCTGGGGTTTTTAAAGAAGATTCCCTCCTTTTTTCGCCTGCCAGCTCAGAGAGGCTCCATGTGGGAGATGTATGAGCTGTGTAAGAAACGCCACGTATGGGGCAGAGAGGATATTTGGGTTTTGAAGTATTTGCACTGAGATGTCCACACAGACACCTGGCTTTGGACAAGCCGTGGGTTATTTTCTGTACAACGTTCACACCACCGGCCCTGCCTCTGAGTGTGTGTGGCTGCTGCCCTGGGACGTTCAGACACAGGTTTTTGTTTGAGATCCTCCCAGCAGTCCCAGTCACCTCAAAATCTGGGGTCCAGCTGCCTGAGCAGATCAGCAGCCTGTGGGTTCGGGGGAAGGGGAAAGGATCTGGAGCTGGGTGGTTTCTGAGTAAATGTCTTTGTCTAAGTGCCAACCTCCCCTCCATGGATGGCATTTCTGCCTTTGCTGGGCCCTTTCGCTGCTGCCTGGGCCGTGCGGTGCCACCGCTCCGGCGTCCTCCAGACAAAGAAAATGCCAACAAAAGCTGCATTTTGAAGCGAGTGGGTGCACACTGAAGGACAGAGGCAGAGAAGCTCCAAAGCCCTCCCCAGGCCTGCAGGGCCGTGCCAGCCATGTTCAGGCAACTCCTGACTGTCCACAGCCTCCGTGCTGGGCATCCACATCCTCTGCCCTGAGTACGAGCACCCTTCGCTCCATCCTGGACTAAGAACCCCACGGTGAGACAAACCTTTCTTCCCTCAGGGCTGGAAAGCCTCGTGGCTTCCTCCTGGCTCTCCCCAGCAAGTCCTTTCCTACCTCAACTGGAGGTTTTAGTGATTCAGGATATTTTGATAGTTCAACACAAAGGCTGAACAGTAGCTCGATGCCTTCAAGGGCACCCATATAACCCAGCAGCTTCACAGGGGAAGGGGGCTGAAGCCTGAAAACAAGCAAATTAATTTATATCAGACCATCTCGGGCTCAGATGTGATGTTATCTCAGCTTCAGCTCACCTCCAAACCAACATGAAAAAAATAAAGAACAAACCAGGAAAAACCCACAAAACCCAAACCTAAACTGAATCCCAAAATTCCCTCTTTCTGCACTGGTGGGGAGCTCTGTTTTGTCTTGGTAAAATTGGGTGAAGTGTCCTCCCAGCACCTACCCTGGCTCAGCTGCCTGGGGCCCTCCGTCCAGCAGGTGCCTTTTCTTCTGCCTCAAAGGGCTTCGATCTGGACAGCTCTTTTGGAGAATGGCTGTTGTAAGGGATGCCTGGCACGAACACGGCCTGATTACAGCCCAGCTCGTTAAAAAAATGTTCCCTAGGTATTGAAGGGGATAACAAGGATATTTAAACATTCCCAGCGTGCACCTTTAAGCGGCAGAAAATAAGGGAAATTGCCATCGTTTAATTCAGTATTGCTCCTTTTGAACTCCCACTGGCTCTGCCTGCAATTGTTCCCTTCGTCGGAGCTTGGAGCCGAGTCTGGATTTCGGGGCTGTGGGTCCGGAGGGCTGGGAGGGCTGAGCACAGCAGGACCAGCTTCCCCACATGGCAAAAGGTTGATGGGGCTGGTTTCCATTTGGATTATGAAAGATTTCCCTCAATAGCCCAGAGCAGGGTCTGGATTTGAGGCCCACAGCCCCAGTTTGTAATTACTCTCATATTTTGTGTGCACCAGGGAGAGGGTGGAGCAGCATTTCTTTTTTGTCTGTATCTCTGAGGAAGCTTTTTCCAAAGCGATAGCAAAAAAAAAATCCACAGCTGGTGTTGATGGATGAGACACTCAGCCATGTTCTGGTAGGGGGAAAAAAGACAAAGTCTAATTTTAGATGTTCTGAAATGCTTACAACATGCATCCCTCCAACGGCCTGGCACGAGCGCCAGTGGTTATTTCCACCCCGGCAGAAGGAGAGAACAGGGACCTGGGATCTGCTGTGCCTTGCACCAGGCTCTCCCCAGGTGACCCGGAGGAATGTCCCCTCTGGGGGCCTTTCTGCCCTGGGCAGGGCCTGTCATCAATATTTACAGAGAGCAGCTGCTGGGCAAAGGAAGAGAGAGGGCTCCTCGCATTTGGGCCATTTTTCTCACATTTTGGTTTAGTCACTCCTGGCCAGAGCCCTTTTGGAAAAGTCTCCGTCCCCCTCAAAAAGCAGGTTTGGGAGCCCCACTGATGAAAACTCAAGTCATGCTCTGCCAGGCCATTGTTTGACAAGCAGCTCACTGTTTCCAAGGGTCTTTTTCCTCAGGTCCTGTGTCACTCCCTCCCCGCTTCCCCCAAGGAAGCCCCATGGACTGATGGAGCCCCAACCCCATTCCCCCCTCCCACATCCACCCCCCTCCCAGACTTTTCCTGCCAGCCCTGGGGATTTTGGACCCAGACCCAAACAGCCCCTCGTTTTCCCATTTAACCTGGAAGAGCTGATCCGAAGCAGCACGTAAGCAGGGGAGAAGATTTCAGGAGAGCAAAGGCCCGACGTTCCCGCCCCGAACGGGGAATAGAGGCAGGACAAAGCGGCTCAAAGGGCTCGGCGGGCTGCAGCCCCCTGCCCGAGCCGAGCCTTAGGGGAGGGTGAGGGTCTCAGCTTACCCGGCCTCTCATAAAAGTCTCCTCCATTCTAGCAAATAACCTTTATGTCCAGGGACTTGCAAAGTTTGCTTTCTCCCTCCAGGGTTAGTCACAGCAGGAGCGACAGAGAAAGCGGCCGCTTGTAGGAGGTTCCTCTGCATAATAACCTCAGAGGAGTTTAGGTCTAAAGACTAAAAGGCTCTATTTACTTTCACTGACAAGGAACAATCTAAGCAGATGTCCTTTGATGGGATTAGTTATTAATCCTTGAATCATGGGTAAATGGGAAAATGATCCATTATTTTCTGCAAAATCCTTCACTACTTTAGATTTCAAGGATGGGGTGGAGGATTGTTAGCAGGAAGGTCTCAACCTGTCTGTTTTGGCCATTTTAAAATTTATTTTTACAGTCTGTGCCATGGAGCACGACTCTGAAATAATATTTTTTTAAAAAAAACCCAAAAACAACAAAACAAACCAAACAAAAAAGCCCCACAAAAAGCTCAAGAAAAAGGGGTTTGATTCCACTAACAGCTGAGAACAATGCACTGTGCCACAGACACACAGCAGTGATGGGCCCAGGCATTCCTTGGATAAATACTGCGAGGATAATAATAATAATAATAATAATAATAATAATAATAATAATAATAATAATAATAATAATAATAATAATAATAATAATAATAATAATAATAATAATAAAAATAATAAAAATACTGGCACATCCAAAAGCCCATTCTCCAAACATCTTTGGTAACTCTGCCTGAATGTTCGGATCCTCCCAACACCTCCGTGTCCCATCAGCGGCAAACAGCAGCTCGGTGGGCAGGTGTGGCTCGGTGTCTGCCGGGCATTCCATAAACAGCCTGTGCAGGTGGGTGCAATGCACGGGACGAGGGAGGGACAGGAAGAGCTGGTGAGATGCTGGGTTGGCTCAGGGGACTCATTTCCCCCGGGGGTAAATCTGTGCAGACACTTTTTGCCGTGAGAGGAGGTGCAGCCGCGCAAGTGCCGCCCCGTGGGCCGGGTGGAAGGAACGGTCCCGCAGGAAGGGCCGGAGCTCCCACCCCTGGGTCACCCCAGCCATGGATCAAGGCCATGGAGGGCAGAGAGAAACCAGGAGCTGGGGTTTGCCCAGCCCTGTGGCCACAGCTCAGCTCAGCGGAGTGAATATTGACAGTCCCGAGACAGCCGCACACCCCGAACTCTGCCTCTGAGTCTCCCATGCAGGGGAAGCAGGAATAGATTCCCAATGAATAATTTACTCCGCTTTCTTTTGATTTGCGTTCTGATTGTGCACAGCAGTGCAGGCTCGGAGGGAGAAACATGCTCTGATTAAAGATTTATACTGGGCCTATAATTTTGTTGTTGTTGCTTAAATCTACTTCAAAGTGTGAGTAGGGTGGGTGTAAAATAAACACTCTGGAGCAGCCAGGAGCTTTTGGACCGTCTCGGGGTGCACACACCAGTGCAAAGCATTTGATTCCACAGATAGAAACTTTGCACTCTGGAAAGGTGCTCTCCCAGGCACCCTCCTCGTACCAAATACAGTAAAAAAGAGATTGAAATTACCTCTATTCCCTCAAACTACTGACTCTAGATTCCTTCTCCTGAGCTGAGACCACATCTTAAAAATTTAAAAATATAAATTTGAGCTTCATTCTTTTACTACTCTTTTACTATTCTTTCACTATCCTTTTACTACTCCTTTTCTATTCTTCTACTGTTCTTTGACCACACAGAGAAGAGTTTGTGGCTGCAGGGAGTGATTAGACCTGGAAGAGGCTCTAACCAAGGGTCACCCCATACATAGGGAGGAACCAAACTTCAGCTTCCACCCTCCTCTGTTACTGAAACTTGGAAATACAGGCGAGGAAAAGCTCCAGGTCCTTCCCAGGCTGCCAGCTGAGTGAGCAGAGCAAAGGATTTTCTCTTTCTTTCCTCCCTTTTCCCCTGGCTGCCACATCCCTGGCGAGCAGAGACGCTTCCCAGCACAGCCAGAGAGCACCTCCGGTACAAAGGGAGTGTGAGACAAACAAAATCGTCCACCATTCCCAAAAGTGTCTTTTGATAAACCCCTCAGTGTTGTCATTCTCAGCTCCAGTTGGCCAGGGAAGAGCTAAAGCTTTGTCCAAGGGGCCTGGCTCGCGCAGCTCCCAGCCCGCTCCTTGGAAAAAGCAGATTGCCTGAAATGGCGCTTTCAGCAAAAACGTGTTGTGGGGTATTTTGGGGCTCTCGGGTAGAATTCAGCCAACAGGACACGTCGACACAAAGCCCTGCAAGGAGAAGCCCCTCAGAGTTGGGTGGCTTTAATCCCACTCTTCATACCATCTTTTCCCATGACTGGGAAACTAATCCCAGGGAGTGCTGTCAGCCCTGTGGTGTCTCCAAATGCAGCCTCAGAGGGGAAGGCAGGCATGGTTCAGGTCCTTGCCTCGTTCGCACACGTTGGAAATCTTGCAGGCTGCTGTCATTGTCTTGGTCAGCAAAGAGCCAGGGGATGGTTTGGCTTTTGAGGGAACATAAAACTCACCTTGTCCGATCCCTTGCCATGGGCAGGGACACGTTCCATGATCCCAGGCTGCTCCAAGCCCAAGTGTCCAACCTGCTCTTGCACACTTCAAGGGATCCACAGCTTCTATGGGCAACCTGTGCCAGGGTCTCACCAGTCTCAAAGTCAAGAATTCCTTCCCAATATCCCATCTAAACCTGTCCTCTGGCAGTGGGAAGCCATTCCCCCTTGTCCTGTCCTTTCAGGCCCTTTCAGGTTCAAAGTCCAGAGCCCCTTTAGGCCTTGGAAGGGGCTCTAATGTCTCCCTGGAGCCTTCTCTTTCCAAAGCAAAGCACCCCCAGCTCTCCCAGCCAGTCTCCAGAACAGAGGGGCTCCAGCCCTCGGATCAGCTCTGTGGCCTCCTCTGGACTTGCTCCAGCAGCTCCACGTCCTTCCCGTGCTTGGGCCACAGGGCTGGAGGGAGCTGTGCAGGGGCGTCTCACCAGAGTGGAACAGAGGGGCAGATTCCCGCCCCACCTGCTGCCCACACTGCTGCGGATGTGCCCGGCACAGCGCCGGCCTCCTGGGCTGTCAGTGCTCCTGCTCAGTTCATAGTGAAGATCTCTGTGGTTTTACTCATTCCCAAGGAATTTATTCCGGGCCGAGGGTCTCTCCAGACACGCAGCACAGGAGACAGTGAAAAATGGGGACCGATGGGGACCTAAACCGCTCCGCGCTGCAGCTCCGGGACGGCCCCAAAGCCTCGCACGCCGCGAACCGCCATGGCCAGCCACCCCGGCCGCGGTGATTGACAGCTGTCAATCAGCGCCGCGCCGCGCCGCGCTCTGCCGCCACCTGGCGCCACCTGGCGGCCGCTACGGCGAAAGGCGCCCAGCCCCGGAAAGCGCCGCCCGCTCTCGGACCCCGCGCCGGGAGGAATCGGCCTGGAGAGCATCGAAGGAAACAAAGCATCGGGGCTGAACCCGGGGCGAAGGGGGTCTCCCCCCCCCCGCCTCTGTTTTGGGAAGAAAAGGTGATTTTTTTGCTGGGAGTAACCTCTTGGCCTGGTTGAGTTGAAATCCTTTAAGGCTGGAAGATGCCTCTGAGGTCATCGAGTCCAACTCTTCCCCCAGCACTGCCAAGGCCACCACTAATGCAAGTCCTCAGGTGCCACATCCAAACGTCTGTAAAATCCCTTCAGGAACGGGCACACCACCACAGCACTGGGAAGTCTGTGCCAGTACCTGACCGCCCTCTCCATGAAGGAATTTTCCTATTATCCCACCTAAAACTCCCCTGGCACAACCTGAGGCCATTTCCTCTGGTCCTGTCTCTTGCTCCCTGGAAGCAGAGCCCTCACCTGGTTGCCCCTTCCTGTCAGAGAGTTGTAGAGAGTGAGAAGGTCCCCCCTGAGCCTCTTTTCCTCCAGGATGAGCACCCCCAGCTCTTTCAGGTGCTCCAGCCCCTTCCCCAGCTCTGTACCCCTATCTGGACATGCTCCAGCCCCTCAATGTCTTTCTTGTCATGAGGGGCCCAAAACTGAATCCAGGAGTTGGGGTGAGGATCCCAGGATGCCAGCGCTGCTGCCCTTCCTGCAGGAGCATTCCTTCCTTCCAGCCTCAGCATTCCCAGGCAAATCCTGAATCCAGAGGTACCAGCCAGGCTGTGCAACAGGGACCCCACCCCAAAAACACGTCCTTGGATCACACTCGACCTCCTCACTAGAAGCCTCATAGAAATCCACCTCCAGCTGGAGGGAGGCCCCGGTCTGAAGCCCAGCCCACATGGTTCTGATCAGGGGATGGTCCAACCCCCACCAGGAAAAGCTTTGGGCTGGAAAAGGCAGTGCCCAACCTCAGGGACGCTGCCAGGACCTGTGGGAGCCACAGCCTGGGATGTCTTGGGGTACCTTGGGGTGTCCAGCCCAGCCCAAGGACTGCAGGGAGGCACCAGAACCTGGGTGGTGGGAACCACCATCTCCACCAGGAGTATCCCAGGGGAGCCAAAACCAGCCCAGGACAGCCATAACTCAGCCTTGGGGCAGCCTCTCCACCAAACCGGGGGTGTCCTGGTCCTCAGCCTGGCTGGATCCTTCACAGACATGGGACAGGGACAGGAGACTGGGCACCCCAGAGCAGGACAGCAGGGTCACCCCAGGTCCTGCATCCCCGCAGCTGCTCCAGGTGCCTCCCCCTGAGTTCCTGCCCACGTGGGAGTGGGGACAGCAGTGTCACCTGCAGCCACTGAGACCAGGTGACACCAGAGCATCCCCACCTCAGCAGGACCTGGAGCTGGAGCCCAGAGTGGCACCCCGCTGACCCTGCCATGCAGGGAGCAGGGAATAAAGAGCCAGAGGCGTGGAAAATTATCAGAAACGTGTATTTTTTTTCTTTTTAATAGTAAACCTCTTTACAACAAATATAGTGAAAGAGTTTCCAAACAAAACTCATAAGAATTTCTCATGGTAATTATTATTATTATCATCATTTTTTTTAATATATTTTTTCTTATTGTGGAATATACAATAACGCATCACCATACAGCACAAAAAAAGGAATATTGAAAAAACGAAATAGACGTCTCAACCACGTGCTGCAGTCCCTGGGAAGGAGCCACTGATTGTCAAGGGAGCAAGGACAGGAGGGGATGGGGACAGGGAGTGGGGATGGCGTCCCCAGGGCGTGGGAGGCTCTCAGTCAGGCCAGACCCCGAGGGTGCAAACACTCCAGAGAAAGATGGAATTAGTCAAAGATCCCGGTTAAAACATTAACAGCCCTCGACGGAAATCGTCCCTCCCCTCCCACTGCTGCTGCAGGGCTCTCACGGCATCGCCCAGAAGGGGCAGGGAACGCCCTGGTCCCTGTGCCCCGGCGTGGCTGCCCCGAGCCGCCACCCATGGGCGCCGAATCCCTCGACTCGCACACACACACACACCCACACACACGGGTGGAGGAGCATCAGGGAAAAAAAGAGGTTAAAAATANATACAGTTTCTCTCCTTTTTTTTTTCTTTTTGTTTTTTTTCCCTTTTAAATTGCTTCTCAAAACAATAAATAAAACTCCTCGGGGGGAAGTGCACGTCCTGTTTTGTTTCTACCTGTGCAGCACCCTGGGGGGAGGATGCAGAGCTGCCTGTGCCGGTACAGACGGGCTGAGCGGGGACATCCAACGAACCATCACACAGAGAAGCTGATGGGGGGTGGGAGGGCTTTTTTTGTTTATTTTTTTTTTTTAGTGCATCATTTAAAGGGTCTGTTCTATTTTACAAAGGTTTTTGCAGACACCCCAGAGTTTGCTAACACCTACCTGCTTAACTGAGCTATGAGGAGCCAGGGGAGCAAAGGGGAGGGGGGAGAACAAGGACCCGACCCGGAGGCCGTGGGTGACAGGAGGCGGGAGCAGCAGCTTGGCTCCGATGGTCCCCACCCCTTCAACATCTGATTTGCCCGCAAATGCTTGGGAAGAGCCGTGGGGAGGAGGGGAGCCACGGCCCAAGGTGGGCTGCTTCACCCCTCGGCCTTGGAGATGCCAGGAGCCCGCGGGGACATCCCAGCACCGTCTCACAAGAGCGTTTCCCCGGGGAGAGGATGTCCCCACGGCTCTGAGGTGGGCTCACGCCCGGAGAGCGAGGAGCTGGGCCAGTCTCTACATCTCACTGGCACCAGTACGAAAATCTCTCCCTGAAACCTCATGTGAATGGAAGAAATCCCTCACTGTCCCCCGGCACAACGCTGGGGCTTGCCCGTGGCCCGCGGTGGATGCGGGGGGCTGGGGGGGCAGCAGCTGCCCCTCCCCACCCAGTGACGACCGGCCTGGGGATACCGTAGAAACCTCAGCTCCCGGAAAACCATCCCAGCCTGTCTGGAGACAGTCCTGGCGCAGCCTGAGCCACACCACCCTCTTCTGGCTTAAGCAAAGCACATTTCAAACAGGCATCGCTCCAGAGAACGGAGCTCGGGATGAAGAAACTGGGAAGGAACTGGGGGTTCCCCTCGCTGGGGAAAAGAGGGGAGCTGGAACGACCCTGTTAACCGCTCCAAGGCGCCTGATTCCTGCCCGGGGCGCAGCAGAGAGCCAGAGCATCCCCGCACACCCGGCACCTCCCCATTCCCAAGGCTCACTACGAGACACTCCTGGGTGTTGCTGACCTCTCCGCACCCACGGGGGACACGCCGGCGTGTTGGGAACCCTGTGGAAAAGCAGCCCCGGTATGAAACCACTGCCTGGTACGAAGTGGCTGCTCCTGTCCAGGACCCTGGCAGGGTCTGGGTCTGGGACATGGAAACTTGAGGAGCCGGGAGGCCCAGGGGAGGGGGTGGCAGGGGAAGAGCCAAGAGGGTTAAACAAGAAATCGCTGTACAACTCGGCCATGTCCAAAGTCAGTATTATTACAATATACTCTGACAAAAATATAATCTCATTTCATATCAATACAACAAAAAAAAAAACCCCAAACCAGTTTTCTGTACTGTTACCATTGCTAACAGATTGAAACTCGCTATTTACAATTACAGTAGCCAGGTAAAATACTACAGGTGAGAGACCAGAGAGAGGAGGGGCAGAGGGACAGAAGGGAGATAAAATCACCAGGGAAAAGGGGAAAATAAAGGGGGACAGGCCCTCTTAAATCCCGAGCGTGGCTTCCTGCATTGGACAAGGAAGGGTGATGGATGGAGGTAGTGAAAACATAATACTTGGTTTATGGGTCTGGTTGGGGTTTTTTTGCAGAAAAGAAACAGGAGGAAGAAGAAGAAGAAAAAAAAAGAGAAAAGTGAAGTGAGAGGGGAAGTGGAATAAAAGGATGTACATGGGAAAGGGAAACCAGAGCAAACCTTCAGCTGAAGCCCACTGCTAGAGACTCTCCCACAGCCCAGAGAGAGGTGGATGGGGGTGAATTTTCACCACTTTGGGTGGTGAAAATCCCAAAAACATCCCCAAATTGTGCCCTCAGCTGGAAGGATGGGAGGCAGGATGTGGCACCCAGCATGGCAGACCTAAGGAGTGGCTGGGAAGATGCTCCTTCCCCACCTGATGGATGCTCTCCCTGAGGGTGGAGGGGACCCCCAGAGCACCAAGTGCCCCTGACCCCCAGCTGAGCTCTGGGCTGGCAGCAGCAGTTCACAGCTTTTCCCCAGAACTGGTGACAAACATCCCAATTTGCACCCAAAGTGATGGGGGCAATCTCCCAACCAAGCAATACAAGGGGAGGAAAAAGTGTAGGAGGTGAAATTTTCAAGGAAAAGGTGGGTTTTTTTGTAAATTTGCTTCTTCCTTGGTTTGCTGAAATTATTCTGGAGAGGAAGAGGGAAGTGAAAAAGGGGGAAGGAAAAGGAAACAAATTCTTCTTCTTCACCCCACTTTCCCCCAGGCCCACACGTGGCCTGCTGCCACCAGCTGTGGATTTAACACTTCCACTGCCCTCAGACCCCAACCCTGGCAGTGGCCTCAAACACACAACAGCAACAAACCCCTTCCCCAAGGGACCCTGAGAGACTCCCTGCCACAACCATAACCCCTGTGGGGGCTCACACAACCACAACCCACTGCCAGGCTCCCCTCAACATCAATCCCCTCATGCAAACATCCAGCACAGCCAGGCCCTTCGCTCCCCCCCAAAACAACCCCCCGAGCAGGGAGTCACCCCATCCCCTCGCTGACCACACAGTCCCAGCTGATCACCTCCACAGCCCCCAGAGCAGGCAGGACCATCCTCACGGATCCATCACCATCCTCACCGCACCCCAGCAGCTCATCCCAGTATTTTAGGCTCCTTCCATCATTTAGGGTCCTGCTCCATCCCCAGATCTCCTCCAGGAGTGAGCAGGTGACTTCCCACACCACCCTTGCTCCTACAGTCGCCAGCAGCAGCGTCACCTGAACCGCACCCTGTGACCTCCTTCCTTCCATCCTCCTCCTCTCCGCACAAACCCCGGCAGGGTGTGAACCCCTCGCTCTGCCCCGGCCCCCACAGCACTGCTCCCCAGCACCAGCCCACCCCCACAGCCCCACAGCCCCACACCCCCACAGCCCCGGCACAAACACCCCAAAAACAGCTCTGCCGAGCCCTGGGAAAGACCAGCCTTCCCGGGCTGGGGGTCACAGCCCCCCACGTCTGCCAGCCCCCCCAGCTCAGCTGCCCGGTGCTGGGCACCCCCCTGGCACTCTGCGGGGAGGGGAGGGGGCGATGCCGCTGCCCCCACCCCGGCTTACCTGTCGTCTGGTGCGGGCTGGAGGATCCACAGAGAGTTTAGAAGGTAAAGATCAGAAACAGACTTTGGTAAGTAACCACACNTCTTTTTTTTTTTTTGTAAATGTTTTTTTTTCTTCATGCATTTTACACCTTTATAGCCTTTGAGAATAAATAAGCTCCATTTTGCTTCCACATCTCTAAAAACTGCAGCATTTTAACTATTGTCATTTAAATCGTGCAATTTTTTTTTGCAACACCCCTTTTTAAAAAATGGAAAATATATATATATTTTAAAACTAAACCCTATACAACGCAAAAATTCCAAATTAAAAAAAAAAATTATACACAATTGTAACTGTCAACAGTACAGATGAGCACGAGAAATAAAATTAGATCAGAAACATATTTATAGAAGCACAAAGGAGGGTGTTGGTTTCTTAGATTGTCATTCTTCTTGTTGTCTTTTGAAAATTAGGAGGAGTTTACCAGATACTACAGTCTGGGGGGGGGAAATAAAGGATAATGACCCGGAAAAAAAAAAAAAAATAGAATAGAATAATAAAATAACCCCAAGCCCCCAACAAAATAAAGACCCCGACAAACAGCCCCCAAACCCCTTTGACTGCGACGTGAAGCCAACGCCGCCCCCCACGAGCTGTACCTGCCCGTGGCACCAGCCCAGGGATCGTCGAGTCCCGCAGCTGCAGATCCGCTCCAGCACAGCCCGGCCCGGCCCGGAACGGCCCCGAGCCACTGGCGCCTTCCCCGCCAGGCACATCTAAACCTGCATCTACGCAACCCAGAGCGTTTGTGTCTTGGATTTTGTGTTTTCCAGGCTCTCAGCTTCCAGGCAGAAGTGTGAACTTGGGAGTCAGGGCATGAAGTTAATGAGCAAAAATGGTTTTTTTTGGTTTTTTTTCCCCCCCTCACGGTTGCTTCGCACCAATGGCGTCAAGTGCCGGGGGGTCTGCGCTGCCGCCTCCTCGCCGGGGTCTCTGGAGCAAGCCGCTCTGCTGGGCCCTCCCACCGCGCCACTCCCAGTGGGGCAGACCCCGCTTCCTTGGGTTGAGTTGGTTTGTTGTTTTTGTGAAGGAAAAAAAAAATATAAAGTACAAAACGAGAGCGATGAGACGTCATTATCCCGCCTAATTTCCAAAGCAAGGCCGTGCAAAGAGCTCAGGTGCGCGTCCGGTACATCCGGCATCGCCAGGTCGGGGCGTGGGCATGGGCGAGGAAGACCACGGCCCGCAGCATCTCTCCCGCTGTCCCAAAGGACTGACAGAGATGGAGGGAGACCCGCTTCTGCCGCCAGTGCCACGCCGGCATTCTGCAGGTAAGACCCGAGCGTGTCCCTGGCACACGGTGGTACCCACTGGGTTTGGCTCGGGGAGGGGAGACGGGGAGGGGTTTAACTGCACAAAACCTGCCAGGGGTCCTTTCCACCACCACGGGGCTCCCCTTGCCCACCCAAGGCCTTTCCAGAGCATGAGAACAGGAGAGGGAATTCTAAATTTATCATTGCAAAAGAATAAACCCATCATTTGGAAAAGCCTTTGTGGCAGGAATTTGGTATTTCAAGGTCTGGAGAGGGGGATTTTATCCGGTACGTCTCTCCACGCCGTGACCCACAAGCAGGGATGTTGGTGAGGAGTGGGTACCCAGAACGGCGACACTGCTGAGCATCCACCACCCTGAACCCTTCGCCGGCTCTCCACACACAAACAGCTACTAATTTTCACCCGATTTCTGAAGGATTTCCTCTCCTCCTCCAACCACTCCCTTTAGGCCGCCCTATTCATTTCACAACAATCATCAGTCTTTTTTGTCTTGTTTTTCCAATCACGAACTTTGTGATAAATGTCTGGTTGGGAAAAGTTTATAAAACCCCATAAATTTGCTTCTGATTTGCCCTCATGCTGGGATGTTTTTATGCCATGTCTCATTCCAAGGCTGAGCTGGCTGCTGGCACCTGGCAGAGGGATCCAGGAGGGGGATAAACCCCACCGTGACTCAGCTCCTGTCCCTTTGGTCTGTCTCAGGGTAGAGTCAAACCCCAGGCAGTTCCCAGCTCCTCCACAGCCCCCCAGGGCCGGCCAGGCTGCAGCTGCCAAAGGTGGCATCCAGGCAGGTTTTGTGCCAGTTTGGGACCACGAGCCCAGGGATGAGTGGGGCTGGGGTGTCCCTGCACAGGGTGACAGGGCAGCAGGCTGGGAGGGGGACAGGGGACCAGCATCCCTGAGGAGAGTGCCTGCAGGGAGAAAAGCCCATCCCTAATGGCTATGCCCACCAGGAATGATCCCTTCTTCTCCAAACCCTCCAACCATGAGCAGGTTGATGCATTTTGGGATCAGGGCGCTGACACCCATCCCTGGGAAACTGCCGGAGCAAGTGGCAACATGAGGAAATTTCCTCGATTTTTCCTTTTTCCTTCCACTAAATCACTGCTCAAGGCTCAAGCAGATTTTCTGCACAGCTCACTGTCACCTTTTGAGGCCTAGAAACCTTCAGGCAAAATCTCACTAGGATCATTACTTCAGTTACATCTTTCAGTAAAAGAATAGTTTCTTCCCATTTTCCTGATACAAAGCTTTGGCCCACGTGTAATGGGAATGCATTTTTAAAACGCTTTTATGGATGCTGTTTGCTAAAACCCACAATTTGCCCTCAAAACCAGCACTAATGCATCCCCTCTCCACACACCTGCTGTGCCCAGGTGGAGGTGCAGCGTTCCTGGGAAATGGAAACTCCAGTGTTCCAGTGACCCTGGTCAGAAACAGTGGAGTCCCCTGCTCTGGTAAGAAGGACGCTGTCTGCCTCTACTTGTCATACAAACAGGATTAAGCCTTAAAATCTGCCTCTTACTCCCCTGATGCAGCTTCCCAGGATCCAGGAGCTTCAAGCAGGCTGTGGATGTGGCTGCATCCCGTATTGAAGATGGGCTCTCTGAGATGCCCCACCCTCCCTTCCCAGCTGGTTTAGGAAAACTGGTGTAGGAAAACACTTTTGGAGAAAAACCTGTGCCTACCAAAGCCCTTCAAGCTTCCAGAGAGCTGGATCATGCCTGAACTGCCCCTTCCTGCACACAGACCCAGGAACACCCGGGAATGGACAGGAAAGTGCATTTTGGGGGTGCTCTGTGCCCCGTTTCCCCCCAGAGCCCATCCTGCCGCAGGCGCTCTGCCTCAGGGATACGGTCCCGTTTCCCAGGGGGTCTTGCCAGACAGTGGGCACCGAGTGCCCAGCCCGCCCGCCCGCGGGGGAGCATCGCCAGGAGCTGCTGTTTTTGGTGAGGACACGGATATTCCACTCCAGTCCCCCAGTCCCACACACCTGGCCGTTCCCGAGCCCGCAGCTGAGGAGCGCCGTATGTACTGCATGCGTCGCCTGCTGCGCTAGAATGAATGCCTACAAAATCCTAAAGCTATTTCTCAGGCAGTTTATGATAATTTCCCCCCACCCCAGCCCATCCCCATCACCCGTTTCACCCTCCCCCCGCCCCTCCCAGCCCCTCCCCATGGCCCTGCTGGAGCTCCCAGGGACGGCAGGGACCTGTTATGTGACCCAGGTATCCAACCGCATGCGCTTTACGGAGGGGCTCTCCCCCTCGGGCTCGCTGGTGGGTCGCAGAAGGCCCAGGGATGAGCCGAAATCGGGGCGGGCGGGATCGTCCCGCTCGCTGCTGCCTTCGTAGGAGCTGGTGTTGCTGCTGAGGCTGTCGACGGGCGAGCGGCCGGTGGGCTCGTGCCGGGGCTGGTGGGGGAAGGTGCTGAGCGGGGTGGCAGTGTTCCTCTCCCGGTTGGGCGAGACGGGCTCCGACTTGATGCTGATGTTGGGGTTGGTGTTGACAGTCAAAGTGGTGGTGTGGGACAAGTGACTCCCTTGTCTGGGCATCCAGAAGGTGGGGGGAAGAGATTGAGGGAGGAGGAGGAGGAGGAGGAGGAG
>VZDJ01000251.1:494481-551389 GCA_008694505.1 Cyanoderma ruficeps | reverse complement strand
GCGCCGCACCGGGCGGGGGGCGCAGGTGCCCTCCCTCCCGCCGGGCCGTGCCGGCCCCGCCCTGCCGCCGCCGCGGTCCCGCCGGGCTGTCACCGCCGCGCAGCCTCGCCCGGCGCCGGCGAGAGCGAAGCTGCCCGGCTCCCGCGGCCGGCCAACCGAGGGCAGCGGAGCCTCGGTCCCTTCCCCGCGTCCCCATTCCCCGCCCCGGGGCTCCACGCCGCGGCCGCCGCCCGGTACCTGGTGGTGGTTGTAGGAGTTTCTCTGCTGCAGGAAGGCGGCGGCGGCGGCCGCCGCCTGGTGTTGGTGCTGGAGCTGGGGGCTCACAGGGGATCTCCGGTTCTGCTGTTGCTGCTGCTGCTGCTGCTGCCAGGCAGAGATGTTGCCAAGGGACAGCCCTCCAGGTGAGCTGAACGCCGGCAGCGAGGACAGCTCAGCGCTCGTCAGCTGATAATCTGGAAGGGAAGGAGCCCTGCAGTCATTTCGATGTTAAACCTGCCCCCACATTGCCCAGAGCACTGAGGGAGGATGGAGACCCACAAGGGACACAAACACAACGTATGCAATGTCGGCTCGTGCAGCACAGGGACGCTGGCCAGAAAACACAACCAGTGTGTGTGGAAGGGTTTGTGTCGGAGTCACAGAATCGATTAGGCTGGAAAAGACCTCTGAGATCCAGTCCATCCTATGACCAAACGCTACATCAACTAAGTGCCACTAGAGGGACATTTAAAGGCCATCTAGTCCAACATGCAGGGACACTTTCCACTATCCCAGGCTGCTCCAAGCCCTGTTCAACCTGGCCTTGGACACTTCCAGGAATGAGGCAGCCACAGGTTCTCTGGGCAACTTGCACCAGCACCTCACCACCTTCAGAGTAAACAATTTCCTCCTTATATCAAGTTGTGTTCCACACTCAAGGCATGAGCTGCTGGCGGGACCTCCACCCTCCACACCCCACAACACCCACCAGTGACCCTGCCCCCAGGCACAGCAGTGGCCAGAGCAGCCTCATGATGCAGCTGTGCCTGGCTCCCCTCAGGAAGGGCCATGAGCATGTGAGACCCCCCAGAGCCACCTCCAGCCAGGTGTACAGAGCACAGACACAGCTCCTCCCCTCCCAGGGCAGTGAACCCCAGCAGGTGACACCCACTTCTCCCTGGGGCATCCCCACCTGTGCCTGGGGCATCCCCACCTGTGCCTGGGGCATTCCCACCTGTGCCTGGGGCATCCCCACCTGTGCCTGGGGCATCCCCACCTGTGCTGGGGGCGCACCTGGGACAGCCCCACCCACGCCTGGGACAGCCCCACGCGCACAGTGCCCGGGTGGCAGCAGGGGGCGCTCCCCGCCCGCCATGGGGACATGGAACTGTCACCGTGTCCCCCCTCCACGGGAACCCCACACCCCGGGACTCCCTCCCCCACAGCAGCCACTATTCCCACCCCCTCCGTGGGCACCCCACGCCCCGGTACCCTCGCGCCCTCCCTCCTCCCCCCACTGCCTTTCCCATGCAGAACCTCGGAGGCATCGAAAATCCCACTGGGGCAGCTCACACCAGGTGGGAATTTTACAAAGGGTGTGAACGCTGGTGAAGAAAGCCAGGGAGGAAAGTGCTGCTCCCTCGGGAGATGGTCAAACCTTGGACAGCCATGTCAGCCTGACACAGACACCCAACAAACCCTCCTGGCACCCTCTCCTCCCCCTTTCTCTCTCTAATTTTGGGTGTCTTGTGGTTCCGGCTGTCCCCACCCCAGCAGCACACACAGAGGTGGCTGTGCTGGTGCTGAACTGCTGCCAACACCAGCGGCGGATCCCCGGCACACCCCACCCAATATCCTGGCAGCTGGTTCCCTGCTCCACACCATCCACCACCCCCTGCACTGGATGTTCTGGTTTGGGAGCTCCTGACACTCACTGGTGGCGGTGGCTGCCCCTACAGCCCCCACCAGGAGCTGAGCTGGAGCTGCCCCAGATCACAGAGCTGGGAATGGTCAGGTTTGACTGAATCCAGCGGTGAAGCCAGTGCAGGGAAGGGCACATCACTCTGGCCAGAGGGCTGCTCAGCACAACTGCAGCAGCCTGAAATCCAGGCAATATCCACCCAATTAACAGGTGAGTCCTGGGAAGGACAAGTGGCAGTGCTCCAGGCTACAAGTTTGCTCAGGGCATCTGCACCCCTCCACCACCCACACCATGATCACCTCTGCAGCACCACAGAATCACAGAATTATTCAGGTTGGAAAGGCTGTCCAAGACCATCAAGTCCAATTGTTCCCCCAGCACTGCCAAGGCCACCACCAACCCGTGTGCCCAGGTGTTGCAGCCACGTGTCTGTTAAATCCCTCCAGGCATGGGGACACCTCCACTACCTCACACAGTCTGTTCCAAAGCCTGAACACTTTTTCCACATAAAATTTTTCCCCTAATATCCCACCTAAACCTTCCCTGGCACAACCTGAGGCCGTTTCCTCTTGTCCTGTCCTTTGTTACCTGGGAGCAGAGTCCAGTCCCCACCTGGCTGCCCCCTCCTGTCAGCGAGTTGTGGAGAGTGAGAAAGTCACCCCCGAGCCTCCTTTTCTCCAGGGTGAACCCCCTCAGCTCCTTGTGCTGCAGACCCTTCACAAACCAAGATAATTCTTGTTCAATTAACAGGGCAGCCCTGGTAGAACTGCCAGGTTCAGAGTTTGCTCCCTACAGCAGTGCCCCCCACGCTCACCCCCACAGCAAACACCTCAGCACAGACACCACTGGGACCTGGGCAGGAACACAGCTCTACCCATGGTCAGCTGGGAGAAAAAATAACTACAGAGAGTGAAATTCAGGCCCCTCCGCCCTGAGCAGCGGCACAGGGCTCAATTAAAACCTATTTTGGGGACTCTGGCTGTGCCCAGCCTGGCTGGTAAACCGCATGGTCACGCAGGGAGAGGAGCCTCATCACGCATAACCGGCATCTTTGGGGCTACACCTAGTAATTAGGAGAGGGAGTTCCCAGCATGCCAGTTCTGGGTTCTTCCAGACAAGCAGCTTTTTACATTTTTGCAAACTTTTCTCTGAGCCAGAACAAGTTACACAGGCAGCCAGCAAGTCCTCAAAGTCTTGGTGGAGGTCTGACAGGTGGCAGATGAACAACCCTTCTGCTTGGGCAGTGCACTGTCACTGTCGCCTCAGGCTGATTTCAATCCACCATCCCAAATCAGACGTGGCTGTGAGCAGGCTGGTTTGCATTCTTCCCAAACTCTTGGGGGGGTCTATGCTTGTTGTCACTATTACAACATCTCCCGAGCTCTGAGAGCCCAGAGATGGGTGTAGGCATAATTAGCATCCACTTGCACAGTGCAATGGGCCACATCAGCCCTCACAGCCCTTCTGGCTATGACAATGAGTTCTCACCACTTATATAATGAGTTTCCCCTTCATTTTAATCCTGGGGAACCCTTGGATTCAACCACGTCTTGCAGCGGCAAGTTCCACGAGCATCGCTGCAGCTGCTGAGGGAGCACCAGGCACGTGCCTGCAGCAGCGCATTTCCCTCTCACGTAAACTGACCCACCCGAGAGCTCTGCCCTGCCCACGTCTCACCTGTGTCAGAGCTCTGCCCTGCCCACGTCTCACCTGTGTCAGAGCTCTGCCCTGCCCACGTCTCACCTGTGTTAGAGCTCTGCCCTGCCCACGTCTCACCTGTGTTAGAGCTCTGCCCTGCCCACGTCTCACCTGTGTCAGAGCTCTGCCCTGCCCACGTCTCACCTGTGTCAGAGCTCTGCCCTGCCCACGTCTCACCTGTGTTAGAGCTCTGCCCTGCCCACGTCTCACCTGTGTCAGAGCTCTGCCCTGCCCACGTCTCACCTGTGTCAGAGCTCTGCCCTGCCCACGTCTCACCTGTGTTAGAGCTCTGCCCTGCCCACGTCTCACCTGTGTTAGAGCTCTGCCCTGCCCACGTCTCACCTGTGTCAGAGCTCTGCCCTGCCCACGTCTCACCTGTGTCAGAGCTCTGCCCTGCCCACGTCTCACCTGTGTCAGAGCTCTGCCCTGCCCACGTCTCACCTGTGTTAGAGCTCTGCCCTGCCCACGTCTCACCTGTGTCAGAGCTCTGCCCTGCCCACGTCTCACCTGTGTCAGAGCTCTGCCCTGCCCACGTCTCACCTGTGTTAGAGCTCTGCCCTGCCCACGTCTCACCTGTGTTAGAGCTCTGCCCTGCCCACGTCTCACCTGTGTCAGAGCTCTGCCCTGCCCACGTCTCACCTGTGTTAGAGCTCTGCCCTGCCCATGTCCCACCTGTGTCAGAGCTCTGCCCTGCCCATGTCCCACCTGTGATAGAGCTCTGCCCTGGCCATGTCTCACCACTCGCCCATGTCTCACCTGTGTTAGAGCTCTGCCCTGCCCATGTCTCACCTGTGTCAGAGCTCTGCCCTGGCCATGTCTTACCTGTGTTGTACGCTGTGGGCATGGCCGAGAAGGGCAGCCCCTGCGTCAGCAAACTCGGAGTCGCCACGGAAACAACTGGTGTGGTCAGAGAGTGAGTTGCTTGAGAGACACCCAACCGCTGCGTGTTTTGCTGTGGGAGCAAACAGGGAGGGAGTTAAAGCCCAGATGGTTGGACTTGGTAGTTTCCATGGGTTGTGCCCCCCCAGGCCCCTGGGCATGCACTGGGGCTGAGAGTGGAGACTGTGGGACAAGCAGGACTGATCCTCTGGCCACTCCACGCTACAAAAAAGCAAAGTACAAACCACACCAGCTACTGACACTCTGGACTTTGCGACACTCATCTCCAGGTCACAGCCTTGAGGCCCCTTCCTGCCCAGGGCTGGGCTTCACCCACCAGCACCACCCCCGTCCCTGTGTGCACGGAGAGGGAATATCAGCAGGATGCCTCAGACAATTCTTCACTGCTTTCCAGAGGTTGCATGTGAGGCTTGCTGAGCTTCCAAGGAGTGACAAAGGGACCAAAGCAAACCAAGACTGGCCAAGGCAGCACAAAGCTGACATCTCCCTGCAGGATCCTTGAGCCCCTGCCTCAAGGGAAGCTGAGGACGCTAAGCACTGGCCTCAGGATTTTAAAGGGACTCTGGCATCCCTAAACTCGAAGTCCAGTGCTCAGCAACCTGCTGGCTCGGTGCCCTCACAAGGTTTTGGTGACTCAGGTACTACCAGGCCCACTGTGGAAAAATTCTGCCCTTGGACCAGTGCACACCAATTGCCCCCCACGGTTTTCCAGGCAGTTACATGGGTGGATCTAAAGGTCAGATTCAGCCCTGTTTACAGGGCAGATAATCTGGGCTGTCTCTGCTGATCTGATTTAAATCAGACTCAAGAAGCTTGACTCTAATCCGAAGCACCTCAGCACACGTCACCCTGTGAAGACTGGGGCAATGCCCAGCTTAAATCACGCCTGGCACGAGGCTGGCTGGGACACAGTGAGCAGCCTTCCTGTGGAACTGGGGGCTCCCAGGGCCTTGCAGGGCTGGGCACAGACTCTGCAATGTTCCCCGTGGCCAGGGAGACCCTCCTGGGAAAAGGCTGGAGGCTAAAACCCTGCCCTGGCCACCTCCAGAGGGTAACAGCACCTGGCTGTGTAGGATTTGCTCACCCTGCGCCCACACGCTGCAGGTCCCTCCTGTGGCCCAGGGAAGGCGATTACCAGGGCTCTAATTGCTAAAGCTGGAGGGGGCTGTAGGAGTGGGTTTTCCTGACGTGCATCCTGCTGGCAGCCACCTTGGGCTGTGCCCACTGCTGTGGGTTAAGGACACGGAAAGAAATGCCTTCACAGAAGGCAAAACTGTCCTTGTCCTGCCCACAAGACCCTGAGCCAGCCCAGTAGGATGCAGCCCTCACAGCCCTTCTGCCCCTCTCTCCAGGGCTCTGTGGCTTTCCTAGGAGAGCACGGGCACAGGGATGAGTGTGGCCTGGGCTGGGGGGACACCGGCTGGGCAGGGTATGCCAGCCCCAGGAACCTCCTTGACGCCACAAGGTGAGCGTGGGAATGTCAGCACCAGCTACACCGAGGGAAGCACCTCAATTTTCACCACAATCCATGCAGGGAGGAGGTGTGCAAGCTGCCCCCCACATCGTGCTGCTCACACCCCGTGCCCACAGACAACGCTCCCAGTCGCCATTCCAGTTGGTAACACACCATGCAGCATGCTCCCAGGGAATGGATCCAGTGAATGGGCCCTGCTGCCCCTGGCACGTCAGGAGGGTGGAGAGAAATGGGGGGACGCCTCTCTGAACCCTCTAAGGGAGGAGAGCATGCTCAGAGCTGCGAGGGTGGCAGGGCTGGGGCTGCGGGCAGTGGGGACACAGCAGAGGGGCTGCTGACTCATCTTGCAGCTGCCTGGAAAGAGGTGGGAGCTGCCATTTGGAGAGAGGATCTGGTGTGTAGGTTGAGCAATATGGAGGCAGCAAATCTGGGGAGAAGGTTAGCGGAGCAGGGGGGCATCTGCACCAGGCAGGAGGGATCTGCAGGGACAACCCTCTGCCATCCACTTCCCGATCCAGCGGTGACAACATCCCTGTCCCACCCTGCCCACATTTCATCAGCCTCCACCCCTCTGCTGCCACCTTGGTTGGGGTGAGGATATTTTTCACTTCAGGCAAAAACCCACCAGGTTAATTCAGACCAACAATTAAAACTGCAAATGCTACCCTGGTGGATTTTTACCTAATGCTTTTGCAGGGCATAGTCAGGGAATGCCCCAGGCAGTGGGATCAGGAATGAGCAGATGGGGAGGTGGGGAGTGACTGGTCTCCCTCCACACATGGGGAAACTGAGGCATGGAGATGCTGGAAGGGGGCCACTAAGCATGAAGGGTTTGGGGACACAAAGAGCAGCAGAATTCATGTCTGCCCAAGCTCTGGTCCATCCTTGCCCTGGCCACGAGTGTCTCCATGCACACTGCCAGAGGATTTGGCTTTCTCCAGTGTTTTTGGAGAGCTTTTCCCTGGCTGCACGACCTGCATCCCACAGCAGCCCTTGCCTTTCCCTTGCTGCGCTGACCTGGCTCCCATCTGCCCTGCACCAGAATAGCAATGGAGCAGAGTGAATCCTTGCCACATACAAGGTGGCATTCACTTTGCTGGCAGGGAAGAGGAAAAAAAAGCCATAAAAATAACACAGAAAACTGCCCCATGCACGAGGGAGGTTCAGGGAGTGCACTAGCCAGCCAGTGGATTTACACAGGCTTTAAATAATATCTCTAATATGGGAAGAGCCTGATTTACTCCCTGTCTCTCATGTGTTGGCAATGGGCCAGGTCTGTCTGTGCTGTAGCTGTGGTGGCTCCAGCAAAGCCCCATGGGCAGGTCCAGGGCATTGGCTGTGCTCAGCCAGCTCCACAGTCCCCAGAGGGACCCTGGCTGACCTCCCCAGGGGGACCAACACGGTAATTTTGGCCTTGGTGGAGAAACAGGCGCTGTGCAGCTCATGTCAGCTCCTTGTTTTCCGTAGGGAACCCGGTTTTCCCAAAAGCATGTTTTTCTTGGGATTTATTTTCTGCAGCAGGATTGGATGTAACACCGGTGTCCACATCTCATCACATTCCCAACACAAGGGAGCCAGTGTCCACCCCCTCTGTGTGCCCCATGCCTCGCCAAGCCAGGGCAGGACCAAGGGGACAAGCAGCCCATGTCCCACCACACCGCCATGCACACTCAGCAGGGAACTCACCAGAGCCAAGTGGTCCTCGGTCTGTCCGTGGGAGAACAGGGAGAGAACCGAGAGGCACCAACGTTAACTCAAGGTCCCTGTCCCCACCGCGACTGCGCCCGCGGGCACCACACCCTCGCCTCCACGGGGGCCTGCGCTGTGGCACCACAGGTTACAGAGGTGCCCGGTGCAGGGTTTGCACCATGCAGGATGGTGCAGGCAGGAATACAAGCCTTCCTTCTCAGATCTCCCCTCCAGCATGGCCCCAGCCAGCTCCCACCACTACAGCACCAAACTCCCCTGCCCTGGCAGGGGACCCACCCCCAGCCCACGGGGTGCCCCAGCAGACCTGGGGGCACTCACCAGGTGATGCATCAGCCCCTTCCCGCTCTGAGAGGTGATCACGCGCAGGTCTGGCTTGCGGCTGTTGGCGGCCAGCTGCGTGCTGTGTGAGGGTGGTGGCGGGGACTTGGCCGGGATGATCTTGCCCAGGCTGCTTCCATTGGACACGGGAAGGAGGCCCGGAGAGGCTCTGGCACTGACATAGCCATTTCCTGCAGGAACACGGGTGACAGAGAGGAAGGAGATGAAGGCATGGCAACGGCTGGATGCATGGCAGGGGTGAACACACGGGGATGGTGAACGCGGGGTGATGAATACATGGCGATGGTGAATGCACAGCTGTGGTAAACATGGGCACGGTGAGTGGTGCCGCAGGGAGGCTCCATGAGTGCTTCTCCTTGTGGGAGAGCAGCATCACATCCCCCCACGCTCCCCAAAACCCTCCTGCACCCCAGCAGGCTCACTGCCTGCGGGGTGAAGCCAGGACAGGCAGTAGCCCCAAGCCCACAGCACTCAGGACAGCTCCTCAACCTGCAGAGAGATTTCCCCTTGTTCCTGCAGTAACACCCAGCGAATCTCAGAGCCTGATCTGCAGCCAGGCTCTTTCCATGCTTTGGCCAGGCACTGCAGCCCTGCCAAGATGGGTAATTACTGGCACATTCACTTCTAAGGTCTCTTTATGGCACTGGGGCAGCGAAAAGGGGCTGTGGCAGAGTGAGGACTCAGTTCACTGCCCCTTTGAAGATCTAAGGTTCCTTCCTTCTCCTCCTGCTGCCCCACTTAAGGATTTTATGTGCAAAGAGAAGGGGGAAAAAAAAGAAGAAAGGAAAGGAAGAAAAAAAAAATAAAAAGGAAAAGATTTGATGAACATCAGGAAAGGAATAAATTGGATCAGATTACTGTTCTGATGAGGGTTGGTTTTTTTTTCATGAATAGGCCCCAAAGATAGAAAGGCGTTCAGCAATCACCAGGATTCAGCCCTCATATTCATTGCACGTTAGACCGGGAAAATAGGTCGCTGATTGCATTATTAATCACATCTACCATTGCGCTGCATCTGCATTTCAGCAGGCGGCTGGTGGCAGCGATGCCGCAGCCGCAGTGTGTGGGGGCCCAGCGCCAGCCGCTGCCTCCCTGGAGCTGTCCCGGGCTGGACACAGCCAGGATGGGCTGAACCGGGCACAGGGGGCGGCCACGGGGCCGGGGAACCGCAGCTCTGATCCCACAGATGGCACTGGGGACGGGCCCCAGGGTGCCAGGGACAGCCATGGTTTTCAGGCTGCTGCAGGCTGGCAGCTGTGCCATCCATGTCCCTGATGGAGGGAGAGGAGCAGCCCTCGTGTCCTCAGCGAGGCATCCTCCCAGTCCCAAATCACCGTGCAAAAGGCATGTGCCTGGTGCATCAGGCCCTGGCACCTACGTGCACCGTGAGCTGCTGGAATCCCGCTCACAAGACCACTGGCTTTTAGATTTATTAACAAACAGAGGTGCAGAAATTCCTCAGGTGACCCTGGCTCCCCACAGGGCTGGTGGCCATGGAAAAGCCAAAAGAAATGTTAAACCCTTTGATATTCTTCTTCCCAAGGCACCACCAGCACGGATGCACATGGGGCTCTCACAGTGGTTTCGAGGCACACCGTGTTATCTCTGCATGACCTGGAGTTTTGATTGAGGCGGCTCCGTGTGCCAGAGAGGAGCTGGTTTAGGTTCCACTGCTGCCACTCACCCCCAAAGATGGGTGGCCTTGGGCTGTCACTACTGCTGTCATTGCCATGTCCACCCAGCACGGACCCGGCCACCTCTGTGAGCCAGAGAGAGAAGGGCTACACTCCCACCAGGACCTCCCAACCAAGGGCCCTCACCAGAAAAAGAGTCTAAAAGACTCTGGCCTGCCTTTGTACCACCCTGGTGTGAATTTGAGCGGGGATAGTCAGGGCTCAGCACCTCGCCGTGGGTCAGGCGGGGTGGACTGGGTGCTGCACCCTGAGGACAGCACACGCCACGGAGCGTGGGCAGAATGCGGGGACACAGAGACATCGCTGCAGGATCCGGCCAGAGGCACCCGCAGCTGATGACTCAGAGGCAGCAGGTGATCACTCAGCCCTGCAGAGACTGCAAGGGAGGAGAAGGAGGAGGAGGAAGAGATGTACCACGTATTTGAAAACTGCAAGTGCAGCGCCAGAGTCAGAGTCCCCTCCTGCAGCCACGAGGGGAGCCCCAGGGAGGGCGGGGACGTGGGGACAGCAGGGGTCCGGGGCTGGCCACAGCCAGGCTGCCCCTGCTCCTCACACCCATTTCCTGCAGTGGCAGCAGGAACGAAGGGAATGCTTCGGTGACGTCAATGCTGACATTCAGGGGCCCTGCCAAGCTCTGCGCCCGCCATGGCTGCTCCCGACAGCTGACATGGGGGCGGCTGCAGGGGAATGGGGGCCACGGAGGTGCCTGGGGGCCACAGCACAACGGCCCCTTCCCTCCGCCCCTCTGCCCCCGAGGATCAGCAAAGCTCTGCGCTGGGTGCTGTGGGAACCCAGGGAGACATTGCCCCACAACCCACCCTTGGCAGGTTTTGCTCTGTGAAGAATTCCCTCCAGCACTGGCACGGCTGCAACCCAGCACAGGGAAATGGCTATTCCTGGCAGCAGCCAGAGCACAGGGGACGGGGTCGGGTGGCCACAGTGCTGCAGAACCACAACTGGACCAACCCCACCCAAAAACCAGCGGGACCTGGCTCCAGCTCGGTTTTAACTGGGGCAATGCAGAACTCCATACTCCTCCTCTGTGCTGTGGGCTGGACACTCACTGCAGAAAGGGCCAGAAGGGGTGAGGAGTCAGGCTCCTGGAGCAAAGCTGCCTTTGCCCTGGGACGGATGGCATCCACCCTGCCAAGCCTGGGACCACTGCCAAGCCCAGTGGCAACAGCAGCAGCTGCTTCCCAGCAGGACCCGGGGCTGTTGCCGGTTTTTGGGCTGCGCCTACACCAGCAGTGGCCCAACATCCTCAGCCTGCAGACAGCAGAGGTAGATGTGGGGATGGAGATATTGTTAGGGCATTTTACAGCTGAGGAGCTGAGCCATGAGGCCTGAGCCTCATTAGCACTGAGGCTCTCACAGTGGAAAAGGCCCTTAATGAGCTTTTCCATGCAGTAAAGTTCCTTTATAGGGCCCAAGTGCAAGGAGGAGCTGTGTGTTAATTGATCACCTGAGGACAGCAGAGAACTGGCTGCAGCACTACGAGCTAAACCCAGAGCTACCCAAATCTTGGTCTTCAGGGGTCACCTCTCTGACCTGCAACTCTCCCCGAGATCCTGAGTACATGGAGACTCCTCGGTCACTGAAACCAGAACCCCCAACGAAGGCGCTGGCCTGGAGCTCCACATGCCATCCCCTCCCACTGCCAAGAGCAGCAGAATTTTCCCCAGCCCTTCCCTATGGACCAGCAGGGCTCAACAGCAAAGCAAAATCCTATGGGCCATGTGGGGAAACCGAGGGCAGGACTGTCACATGGAGCCAGAGGCGTGGGGCTGAAAGGCTCCTTACTTACCCACAGGGCTTGGGCAGGCTCCATTCGTGTTGTTCAGGTCTCCCCCAAGCATCGCCCCTGCAAAGCAAGCGGAGAGATGGGATCACCACCAGTGCAGAAACAGGGTGAGCATCCCTGCTTTTGAGGGGTAGGAAGGCAGGACACACAGTGGAGGAAGGCAGAGGAAAAAAAGTGGGACTGCTTTCCTGGGGACAAAGTCCTGGGCAAAATGAGCAGCATTCCTGGTGATCAGGTTGGGAAATGTTATCCAGGCAGATCCGTTTCCTTTGGGAAGGAGCCAGCCACACAGGAACCTGTTCCAAAGGAGGCAGCTTGGAAAACACTGCAGCTATTTTATTCCAAGCCCCCCTTTGGGGGACACAGGTCCGGTGCTGCCGGGGGAGAGAGTGCCTCAGTGGCATGACGGGAAACACAATCCCCCTGTAATGTTCACACCGACTGGAAACCATCCCACACCGCCAGGACGCCGCAGCAATCCAGACTCCCATGGTCCCAACACTTGCAGCAAAGCGCTGACATTCGCCACCAGACCGGGAAAAACTAGACCACTTTATTCCCAAAAAACAGAACGTTTTGCCTCGCCTGGAAGAAGACTTGATCTTTTTTCTGCCTTGTTATGAAGTTATTTCTGAAAGCCACCTATTCTCCAGCTGGGGCTGCCTGACCACGCCGCGGGCGGCGACTGCAGCCAACAGCCAGCGCGGAGGCTCCAGAGCTCCAACCGCAGTCAACCCGGAGCCCTGGGCTGGTGAACAAGGGGCTCTCGATGCCAAACCCCACCTCTAACTGCTGCCCAGCCCTTCTCAGCCCAGATGGGGAAACCTGAGACACAAACCTTTATCCAGCCCATGGGTCTCGGCTTTGGGATTGCAGCAAGCCCCTCAAAGCTGGAGGAGGGTGGGAGGGCAGAGGTGCAGCCGTGCAGGGAAGCACAGTTGCTCCCCATAAGGGAGCAGGATTAGGAACAGCAGTGGTCCCAAAAATTGTAGAGCCTGAGAAAGGGGGAAGTGACCCACTAAATGTGGCAAATATGACACCACAGCACCCTCCCCTCAAGGGATGGCGATGCACAGCCAGAGGTCCCTGTGCCTCTGAACTCCCAGAGAAGGGACTCCACCAGGATTCTGTGGCTGTGCCCTGCTGTGGGACCCCACTGGCACCTCAGGCCCTGGTGCCTATGCTGCCAAAGAGGGCTCACTCCGTTGGGTGAGTGATGCCAACCCCGCCCCCGTCCCATCCATCCCCCCTTGGCTGCCCTTCTCCCACACCAACCTTGAGCCAACAGCACCAGGCACTGTCAAGGAACCCACCCAGCGCTTGCTGTGCATTTGCTCTGGAAACAATACAACCAGCTCTGGTGCAATGCTAAAAAAAATTTAGGGGAAAAAAAGGAATTTTTCTAACATGCAAGGCCCTGGCTCCTATAAACAGGATTTCTTCCATGTCCCAGGCAGCGAGTGAATGAGACACAGATGGCCGGACTTGGAACACCTCTGTGCTCACAACCGCAAAATGATCCCACTCAAACGAGCAAGTGAGTGAGCTGGAAACAGTGAGCCCCCAGAGGGGTCTGCTTTACCAGGAAGCTTCTTCTGTTCTCAGCTGAGGGGCCTACAAGAGGGCAGGAGATCCCTGCAGCCAAAGCGATGGCTGCCTGTGCCCAAGGAGGGCTCTGCCACCCTGCCTGGACTGAGATGCTGCTCCCTAGGACCACTCCTAGAGCAGAATGACCCCTCTCCTGCAGGTCTGGGGCCTCGTCCTGATACCTGAGTACTCTGAGGCACCTTGGAGACTGCGGTGAGGGCAGTGAGCAAACAAGCTGTTTCTAACCATGGTTCCTGCTGCATCCCAGCCAGACCACTCCTTCTGCTCACCCTGACCCACCACACCACCTGCTTCTGGAGGCACTTCCCAGCCCTTCTCTCCAAATCCATCCCTTTTGCAAAGCTCCCTGGGGCTCTCAAAGCCCCAGGGGCCACGGCTGAGGACCCAGATGTCCAGCTGGTCACTGACACCAGCTCTGCCATTTGCAGCCCGGGTGACTTTTACAGGCCATCTGTGACGTCCAAAATAGCAGGAAGGGGCTTTCTGCACACTATTATCATTTACGATCATACTATGGGAGAGCAGTGGTCACACATTGTCCCTATACCCCCCCTGCCACTGCAGGGGACGTGGGTGACAAGTCCTCTCCCTCACCCTGCCTCTGCCACCCATCGCCGGTCCCCGCTGGGAATGGCTGCTCCTCCGATCTGTCAGCAGAGCCACATGAGTCATCGCCCACGGCCAACTGCAGCCAGCACGGCCCAACTCACAACAGCCCTTTTTAGGCAGCCATGTCACTGGAGTGCCACCGGCGAGCAGGACGCCGGCAGCCACCCCCAAGCCTGGGAATGGTGCCGGGTGACTCATCTCGCACTGCCCAAAGATCCCTGCAGGGCTGCAGCCCTCAAAGAGACCTAGGTAAGGTGGGGAGGTTGCCCTGAGTTTGGGGACAAGGCACAAACAGAGGGCATCAATGTCTGGCAGAAGGGCGGGAGCATACACCCAGGGGCAACAACCCTTCCAGGATGCTCCTGCCACCCACAGGTGCTGGAATGTGGACCCCCTGTGGGCAGGGGATGGAAGCAGCAGGGGTGTTCCTTCCCTCAGGGATGCCCCATGGTGGGTGCTTCAAGCCCAGCCAGGCAGGAGAGGTGAGAAGGTGAGGGTGCAAAGGGGTGCAGTGTGGCTCACCTGCACTGGCTGGCCGCTGTGGCAGCCCTGGGGACACCGTGTTCCTCTGCAACGCCGGCTGCTGCGGCGACAGGAGCCGGGGATCTGTCAGCGAGGACGTCACCAGGGACTGGGTCACCAGCGAGCTGCCCGGGTTGCTGAACTGCAGCGTGTTTTGGTTGGTCACCGGCACCGTCACGGGCATGGCGAAGTTTGGAGCGGGCACTGTGGACTGAACAGAGAGCTGAGGGTAAAGGGGAGCCAGAGCCGAGTTCCTGCAGCACAGCACAGCTGCTGACCAAGGGGGGACAGTCCAACCTCCACTGCTGACCTGCAGTGCTGTACTCGAACCCACACTGGCACCTTGCGGGGGGTACACCAGAGCCCAGTTCCCCACCAGGGAACACCAGGAAGAGCAATGGGCTATTCTCTCTGACAGAGCTCTGCAAACAACTGTTTTGGCCTCATGTTCAGGCTGTATTTATTTATCCCCTGTGTGTTCAGGGCAGGCATGAAGGAGAGGCTGGGAGCAGCCCAGAGCATGAAGGTGGGCACCAGCCTGGTGGTCTGCCCCCACCAGCACTGACAGTGGCCAAAGTTGGCACTATCCTTCACCCCCAGCAGGATTCTATGAGGCCATTTCTCAGCCAGCAGGAAGCCAGTAGTGGATTCCCATTCTGGGCTGGCACTGCTGCTGGTGGCCGGGCACCTGGGAAAGACCAGTTTAGCACAGAGCCCCTGGGTGACTCTGGGATCCATCCTGTCTCCTCCGGGAGAGGAGCTGGGAAGGAGGAACTGACCCCAGGGATTCAGGAGCACTGCTAAAGCCCTATCCTTGGCTGCAGGTTGAGGACCAGCTTCACCTACCAGCATCCCGAGGGAGCCAGACCTGCTGCGATTATCCCAGCCGTTTGTCTTATGTCACTGATTTGCTCTTCGTTAACAGGAGTTGGCACCTGATTAGAGGCTTTAGCACGGGCTTTGCTAAAGTCCCACTTTAATTTGTTCCAGGTTGGAGAGGAAGAGTAGCCCAGCACTGAATGGGACCATCACAGGGCCAGAGGTGGAATCCCACAGGCTGCACCAGCGAGGGAAGAGGGAGCCAAGGTCTCCCCACTGCAGCTGGTGCATCTCCCCGTTGCCTTGCTGCCCCTTCTCCTCCAGAAATCTGCTCCTGGATAGGTCCTGCCCCTTAGGTGAGAGAGGGGGACGGGAGGAAGGTGTAGGACAGTGCTCACCCACACCTCGCTGCCAGGAACTCTCCCCACCTGCCTCCCAAGGGCATCCTGTCCTTCAGAGATATCCTGCAGCCACAGCGAAGCCATGAGGACAGCGGCTCTGAGCCTGCGCTGTGGCACCACTCCCGGGGCTGCCGTTCACAGGGACAGGCTCAGCAATTCCTACACCACCAGGGAGAGCTGGAACACGGAGCCCTCCCTCTCCTCAGCCCGGGAGCTCATCCTGCATGGCAGCAGAACCGGAGGAGGAGGAGGAGGAGAAAGGTTTCTTGGGCGTTGCACGAACACCGGAGCAGCGTTGTGTAATAAATCACTGCCAACGCGTCCATGTGTGCGCAATGTTCCCAGGGAGGGAGTGGAAGAGCTAAAGCTCCACCACAGCACAGCATGAGCAACGCCGTGGCAGAGCCGTGAGCCGGATACACCAGCCCCAGAGCCGAGGTCTGCCTTAATCCAGCTCCACCCCACTGCACCAGCAGACGAGCGTCAGGCTGACGCTGCCCCGGCACCCCCAGGCCAGCCGGCCCCCCCTGCCCCGGAGAGGGCACAACGGGGGACATGGCAGTTTGCACATCAGTCCAAAGTCTGGAGGAGAAGATGCACACATCAGCCAAAATCCACAATTTCTGCTCTCGTTAGAAGTGAGGGCAAGCACCAGAGGCAGCAGCCCCACCAAGGCCTTTCGTTAGCAGTCATTAAGCTGCCCCGGCCACCCCGCTGGGTTAGTTCTGGTCACACACAAAACCAACTCTGCAGTTAAAATGGAAAAGCATCTTCTTCAACGGCACACGCTCCACCGGCACTGCTCAGCCCCTTACTGCCAGAGAGCTTTAGTGGGGGAGCCAGATGCTATGCCCTGATGAGGAGACACCCAGCACTTGAATGCCACCTGCTGAAAGGACTTCTGGGCACGGACTGTCCCTTTGAATTGGCATATCTGGATGATGGGGGGCCTACTCGGGGCCCTCCCTTTGCAGCAGACACATTTTGATGCTGAGCAGCCCCTGCTCACAAGGGTATTCTGCACTAAGGACAAAGCTCAGGTGGCTTTTGAGCCTATTTCCACCAGTGGCAGGGCTTGTGCCAGGTGCTGGGGGGGTACATGTCTTGCTGGGGCTCTACTCCCACCCATATACCCTGGTAGGGTGAGAACCTGTACCCCCCCTAGTGAAACCAGGGAGGCTGAGGTAGATCCATGTCCTGACAGAGCTAATCCTGCCCTGAATCCCTCTCGTGGGGCTGAGCTCGTTGTCACAGCAGAGCTGCCAGAGATCATCACCACCTGCACCCCACTTTCCTCCACCTCCTCAGCCTTCCCGGGTCTCAGGGCTGCCTCCCCATCCCCTCCACCCAGAGATTTCGGGGATGGAAACGCAGATTTTGGGATTTGTGAGGATCGTGGAGCAACACAGTGCTGAGTCAGCAAAACAAAACCTGGGGATTTCACAAGGCCCAGTTCTTGAGAAAAGCCAGAATTTTAACTTGTGGGGGCTTGCAAAGCACAAAAGGGCAGATTGTTTTGGGTAGGGCTGTGTGTGTAATTTTTGCTGTGCTGCATCTACCCCTGGCAAAGGAGCCTCCCCCCTGCTCCCGCAGCTTTAATTACGGCTGCAGCGACTCGGGGCTAATCCCCAGAAGAGCCCGTTGCCTGCATCAATAGTCTCTGCTCCCTTGAACTAACAACTAATTTGAAACGTGTCCCCCTCCTCCTCCTGTCTCCTGACACAAATCCCTTTCAGCACTGTCCTGATGCCACCCCGGTGCCAGTGACAGCTCTGGGATCACAGGCTAAAACCTCCCTGGATTTCTGCCATAGCTACCAGTTGTCCTGAGGGCTCAGTGGATTTGGGGGGAATTAACGTGGAATAGCCCAAACCAGGCTGAGCCTTGCAAGGATGTGAGGGGTCAGCACTCGCCACCAGCTCACATAAACACTAGGATCTTAACCCAGACTAAAATCTGCTTTTTTGAGGAAAAGACGGTGAAAATGGAGGCCCTAATCTAGTACTTGCAGTAGAGGAGAGGGGAGGAGACAAGCAATATGCTCCTGAACTGCCTGCCCAGAGCCAAGGAGGGTCAGGAATGCCAGAGCTAGTAGGAATGATTTTCCCAAGGATGGGAAACAGGAAGGGCCCTCAAGAGCCAGGTGCATTCAGGCCTGCAGGGCTTGTTGGCATCAGCTCCCAAGGCATGGCACGGCTCCGAAGCAAAGCCATGCAAAATCCACCCCCCCATCACCTGGAGGCACCGGGGAGGGGACCAGGGGGCTGCAGGCCACCAGCTACTCACTGTGAGCCGGTAACTCTGCATCATTTTATCAAACTCCTCATCAATCTTTTTATATTTCTCTTCCGTCTGCGGGGTTAGGGCAAACACTTCATCCCCTTCCGGGCTCTCGCACTCCCTGTGCTTCTTGTTCAGCGCCTGTTACGTGTGGGGGGGACACGGGGGTGTCGGGGAGGGGCCAGGGGACGAGGTTGAGGGGAAGTCGAACAGAAGAGAAACAAAACAGAAAAGAACATATAATGAAGGTTTTCCAGCCACGGGCAGGTACTTACACCGTATCGCTTGAACAGGATATCCAGATCCTCGCTGCCTTTGCGGTATTTATCCTCCATCAAGGGGCTCTGGTCTATAGAGTCGTCGCCGTCGGGCTCTGGGCTGTCACAGCCGTTAAAACCTTTCTTTCTTAACGTCTGAAAACACAACCGGAACAGTCTGAGATTGGGGAGTGCAGATGGGGAACACGGGCAGGTCCCCCCAGAACATCCCCTGACCTGGACGGACCAGGACTCGCCCTGTACGGATCAACACCATCATCCCAAGATGTCGCTGACCTCAAAGGGGTTAAAAAGCCGGGATACAGCCCCTGGGTTTTGATGCCAGGGTGTCTCTAATTTAGGAATTAACAGCATGGGGAGCCACCGAGAGAAACTTCCTTGTTTTCAAAGGTTCTGTTTACACCAGGACTGAATTTGGCCCTGCATGAACTCGGGCATCTTCGTCACTTTCAGGTGCCACAACATCACGAAGGGGAAAAAAACCGTAATGCTCTTTGCTGTCCTGCAAAAAACAGGGAAAACCTGCTTACAAACAGCCAAATAGGAAAATAAATCCCAGAATTATAGGCAAATTGTCAAATTTGTCAGAATCTCCTGACCAAACCAGACAAGTGGCATTTGCCAATGCCAAGGTGCCACAGGAAGAGAATCACACGACAGCGCACGTGGCACAGTGACAGCCGTGATCCCTGCTGGGGGTGACACGGGGGGTGACGGTGACAACACTGGGCAGCAAACCCCACACCAAGACTGGGACCACAAACAGGAAAGGTCCCGGAACTGCTGCATTGAGGCAATGAGGTGAGACAACCAATCCTCATTAGGAGGAGCTCAGTGATTGCAGGGCATGGTGACGCCCCAAAGTCCCTCACTCACATTCAGCAGCCAGTTGAGATCCACTTTGAATCCCTCTACTTTCAACACACCAAAAGCAATTAGGCATTATGACAGAACCAGCACTTGCCAACTCTTTTTTTGTTTTAGAAGTCAAAGCTACAGAATTTCCTGGAAGTCTTGATCCCTTTTCATGCCAAATTCAGCAGGGAAAAAAAAAAAAAAGTCTTGACAATTCTCTATCTTCCTAAACAGCAAAAAACACCTCCGTTTTGAGGCCAAAGCACGTTTGGGAGTGGCTCTTCAACTACCTGCGAGTTCCAGGAAACACAGGGCTTCTGGGGGAAATGCTGCTGGAGCGAATAAAACCCAGGATGTCTCCAGAAGGGTTGGGAACACCACAGGCAGGATCTGCTCGGCACTGCTCCGCACACCACACCACGGGTTGGGCTCCATGGACATTTGTGCCAGGTAGCCACAGCCAAGCAATGGGCACCACACCCACCCCGGCCAGTTCTCCAGCCAGCTGAAGCTTTTCACAGTATTTTCCACTAAAATTTCTCCTTCCTGGGCGCCAGGCACCATTTTCAGTCTCGTTACCATATCCAGCTGCAGAGGGGAAACGTCCTCGTTCACATACAGCTCCACAAGAGAAGGACCCGGCTCACTCCCGACCATGGTGCCATCTGATCCCCTGTTTGGTGTCACCAGTAATTCCAGATATCTAATAATTACTAACTAATTATCTAATAATAATGATTATGAATAATTCTTATACCTAATATTAATACTATATCTAATAATAATTCCTGGTATCCCTAAGTCCTTTGTTGACTCTCTGTAGAGAAAAGCAAAGTGGGAATCAGTCACTGCCATGAACGGGAGATTCCCAGGGCTTTTTTTGCAGCTTCCCGAGGACTTTTCCTTATTATTTTTCTATTTTTGTACATGTCCTTGTTTGTTCTCAGAATGGCCCAAAAGAGGAAGAGGTGCTGCTGGTGGGGAAGGAACTGCTTTGCCTTTTTTCTTTTCTAAACTGCTTTTTGTGGATTTTTTTTTTCCAAAACCTTTTGTTTCGCTGACACAGCCGAAAGACGGAAAGTTGAGCTTTTCTCTAAAAAAAAAAAGTTGAGCTTTTCCTTTTTCTCTTTCAGAGGCAAAATGGAAAAAGTTGTTCCATGAGCAGTGAAGGAATGAGGCCAGGTTTCCTTCAGGCACTGAAGAGACTCTCTGGTGTCTAACAGGGGGCTGTGCCCTTCTCGACATGATTCCCTTTGCAGGGACAGGAGCTGGACCTCTCACCTCTGCCCTCCCATCCCTCGCTGGGAATCGGGAAGATAATCCCTCATGTCCCTGAAAACTTCTTTCCTTCAGCAACAGCTGTGGGCAGGTTCAGAAGTTGTGGGGATGGATGAGCCACCGCCATCCCCCAGGACCCTCAAACCTAACAACAGGATTTTTCAAGAGGTTTCAGCCAAGCGAAAACATTCTTCTTTCTAGAAGCTGCAGCAATGCTGTCACCAGGGAGGTTTGTAGGCAGCTCCCAGTGCCCTCAGCCCTGCCCATACCTGACACCTGAACCAAGCACAGGGACGAGCGAGGGGCTGCCACCACCAGTCACAGCATTTTGCCATTTCTAAGTCCACACAAAATCGTCCTGGGGATTGTTTCCTCAACAAGTCTGTCAAGGAAAGCAGTGGAATGGGGTGGATGTGGCTCTGCTCGCCCAGACCCTGAAACAGCTCACGGCATCACCCCTTCATCCCTTCCAAGGTCTTTCTCTGTGGGCCTAACACATTTGATGTCCCAGCTCTGCCTTGGTCGCTTTGCTCCCCCCAGCCACCAACTTTGTAAAATCTGTCATAATTTCACTGTCTATGAGACCCACAGTTCCTCGCAGGGGTGGGGCCACAGAAGCTGAGCTCTGAGGGGCACTGTGGTGCCACCATCCCTGTTCCTGCAGGAAAGCCAACAGCAACCCCAGAAAGCATCAAACTAGTTGTGCATTGGGAAAAAGCCCTTCCCAGATGCTACAGGCAGCAGCATGAGCTGTGATTGTAAACCCGTGAGCTGGGACTGTGACCCCCAAACTGGGATGGTGACCTTGAAGCTGGGATTGTAACCTGTAACACCGTGAGGTGCTGCCAGAGCTGCAGGGAGGAGGATGGGGAAGGCTCCGGAGCTGGCAGGGCTGAGCAGGGGCTGATCTGCAGCGCGGTGGGACGGGAAGCACCGATGGCAGGGAGTGACCAGGCTGGAGTCGCAGCAGGACACGAGCCAAGACAGCGTGGCTTGCAGCAATCTGCTGCCCAACGAGAGGTTTGGGACAACAAAATGCCATTTCCAGCCATACGGGCGTTTGGCTGCTGGTTCTTTTGGGTTTTTTAACGAAAAAAAGTGCGTCCCACATTTTTAGCTTTTTGTCGAGATGATGCAAAAGGAAAACAATTCTGCTGGAGTGGGAATCAAACCCAAAGATTCCTGGTTTTGGGATCTCTGCAAGGTCTTTTAGAAAAGAACTTTCCTTCTCATTTCTCCTCCTTCTTTGTGCGAGGGAACAAACAGAAGATGCAAAAAGGTTTTCAGGAAATCTTTCTGTCACTGGGCTGCAGCCAGTGGAACACAACTATTTTTCATATGGAAGAGATTTAAAAGTAATTCCTTTCCAGCAGAAAATTTTCAGAGAGAACGAGGGTGTGAACTTCCCCCAGCAAAAACCCACCTCAGTCATCACGTGCCCCTCTCCCTGCCACACTCAGGTCCCCCCATTCTATCAGAACCCACTGCACATCCTGCTTTGCCAGGCAGTGTTCTCACTTCCATGATCCCAGCTCACAGGGGAGCAGACTTCCAACCTGAAGAGGATAAAAGAGCAGCAGGAAATGCAGAATATGTGAAAGGAAACGATGCTCAACCAGGATGCAGTTGACTTCCCTTAGAGGAGGGAGGCTTAACCACTCTGGGCTTTGGAGAGGTCTGGATGAGGATGAGAATGAGGATGAAGACATGACACTGGCAGCTGCCTCTGCGTTTCGCCACCTCTCCAGCATCCTGCAAAATCTCTGATTTGACACATCCTGGGGAATGACAACCTCAGGAAGGAGAATTAGGGGAGAATCAGCCCTTCCAGGACATTCAGACAAGGAAAGGGCAGAAACGGCTATGTGGCTTTAATTGGCTGCGGAGCATCCTGGTGCCCAGCGAGCTCCACTCTGTCCAAGTCCCTTATCAGGAACTGGCACATCAGCCAGGCTGTGAGGAAACGAGAAGCGACAGCGAGGACCAAAGCCGGCGTGATCCCAGGCCGGGCGTGCACGTGGCACCCAGCGTGCCTGTCTGGGGGCTCAGCTGTCCCCCGCCTGATTAAGGAAACCCCCCTCTCTGCATTAGAGAGATTTTCTCGGACTTAAAAGCCCGCAATAACCAGGACTGTGCCGGGCACAGAGAAGCCGCAGGGATTGCGCGGCTGAATCCCACTCCTGACAGCCACTGCCGAGCCCTGGCACAGCTGAAACACAGGGTGTCCCCGCAGGGAATGGGCCCCAAAAGGCAGCCGGGGTGTGCAACCCCTCTTGAACGAGGGCTGTGTATGCTCAGCGTGGAGCAGATCTGCCTCTCACTGAACAGCCAGGGGACAAACCCCCCAGGGACATTCCTGTGCACCATGGGATGGGGTGCCCCCAGTCCCATCCTCAGATGTACCTCCCCCAGACCCAAAAACCAGGAGATCTCATGTTGTTTTAAAACATAATTTGGACAGAGCAACTCATCCTCCAAGCAGCACTTGGCTTAGCCCGCTGGAGCCACCGCTCGCTCCCCTTCCACCAGAAAAACAAAATCAAGAGGCTTCTGCCTCAATTCCTCCAGGTCTTGGCTGCTCCTCATCTTTCCTGAGATACTGCCAGAGCCACTCAGGGCTGAATCCCTCAGCAGGAAGGGGCTGTGGGCATCACAGGGAAGATGGGTTGATGCAGCAGCTCCTTGAAATCCACTTAAAATCATATTTGGTGACAAATTCCCAGCCTGAGTTTCCACGGTCTCTAAATGCTCAATGTGGGGAAGCTTCCAGAATGAGGAGATACTTTTTGTGAGTCAAGTTCAACTGGGAGCCACCAAAAAATGTGAGATAAATTGGATTTGTATGCAGTAGGGACACAGCTGGGCTGCTGGAACCTGACCTGGGCGAGGTGAAATGGAAATCAGCACCAAGAGCAGGAATGGTCTCCCTGGGGGCATGGATTCAGAAAACAGTAAAAATCTTAGAGCAGCCTCAGGCCTGCTCCCAGACAAGCCAAGGATGAGGAGGGATGCTTGAGCAGCCTCCAAACCTGCCTGCACCCCAGCAGGTTTTGCTCCATGACAGCTCTGCCAGCAAGACTTGCCGAGCCCGGCGCATTTGGGCTCTTTTTCTCGCCATCCACCAATATCCTTCCGCTCCCGATGTTCCTCTCCTTGGCTTTGGATGCAGATCCAGCTTTTCATGTGGTGCAAACACAGTGTTTCTTTGGGTGCCAAGGACTGTGTGTAACTTGTCGGCTTGGGAGTGTTTGCATCTTGGACCATAAGGGAACAGAGAACGCTGCCCAAAATGTTTACGGTATTTTTAGGCCAAGACAAATCTGTTCGATGCCGCGAGTGCCGCAGTTTGAGCATCCCGGAGAGGCTGCGCCTCCGAGCGTGGCAGGGAACCGCTGGCATTTGCACAGTGAAGGGGCATTACCTGACTCAAACAGGCCAAAAAGGACATTTTTGAACCATTTTGAAGGCCCCTACGAAACTGTGCTGTGGCAGAAGAGTTTCCAAACCCCAGCAAAGGGGTTGTGAGATGCTTGGCCATGGCTCAGCCATGGGGTAAAAACCTCAAGTCCAAATCTCTCAAAAAGACACATTTTACAGAGCATAAAAAAAAACCCCAGAGAAAGCAAGATTTTTGAGATCGAAGACAGACTGTGTTTTTCCCCTTCTCCTTCACGAAATCAAAGCCTGAGCATACTGGCCAAGGGGCACCAAAGGGACTCAATGGCAGAAGCAGAAACCAAATTCCCCCAGCAGTGCAGGCTGTGCTGCTCCATTCTGCCACCAGTGGCTCTGGGGGCATTAACTGATGCCCATAATGCCTCTAATTACAAAACCAAGCCCTTCATTTGCCTGTCTGTCCAGGTTTAATGGCAGCTGCTGAGGACCCTGCAGCTCCATCTGCAGAGCTACTGCTGAGGGAGAGGATGTGACTGATGACCAAGGCACCACTGCCCCTCTCATGCGAGCCAAATGTGCCCCGTGCTCTGGCCAGTGATGCTCTGCCAGCACCAGGGACAAGGACAAAACTGTGGAGAGAGCCAGCATGGGGGCACCACCAGCACATGGCATCTGAGCATCTCCGGTGATGCCAGCAGGCTGGAGGACAGCAGCCTTGAAATGAGCACAGTTTGGGAACAGTGCCAGTTGCAGGGATGGGTAACACTGGATGAGGTTGAGCCGTCCCTGGAGACCCACAAAATGCAGCCAGACAAGCCTTGAGCAAGCCCACCAACCCACGAGCGTGGCTGTCCTTTGAGCAGGCACTGGAGCAGAGGGACAAGGTCTATCCCACCTGAATTCCTCTGCGATTCAGCCACTGGGGCCCTCCCACAACCCCACTGTGCCTGTCTGAATATCCAGGCTGGGGCAATGTCATCAGCCGTACCAGGCACCTCAGAACAATGTCACCAGTTGCACCAGGCACTCCAGTGCAGCAGTCCCAGAAGCTGCCTCCAAATCCATCTCATTGTGGTATGCCTGGATTCCACAGCCCAGTCCCACAAAGCAAACCTGCATCTCAAATTTCAAGGCAGTGGGTCAACACACAACTGGAGACAGCTTCAGCTCTACTACCAGAATGGACTATTTTTGTAGGCTGAACCAAAACCATGCCAAATCCATCAGGCACTGAGCGTGGGAGATCTGCGTGCTCCATCCTCACCCCACACCAACCTCCCACACCCAGTGCGGTACCAGACTCAGCCCTGGCTCTACCACGATGGCAGAGCTGGGGAGCAGAATGGGCAGCCTCACCTCGATGATGTCTGCGTTGGTCCGGCTCTCATGGGGCTCGTTGTACTCCGTGTACTTGAGCAGCACCTTGTCCATGTCGGTGCTGGCATACTGGAACAGCTTGTTGGAGTGGTTGAAGATGATGAGGGCAATCTCGCAGTCGCACAGGACACTCAGCTCGTAGGCCTTCTTCATCAAGCCGAACTTGCGCTTGGTGAAGGTCACCTGAAAGCGGGGACAGCCACGGTGAGAAGCTGTGTCCACGCTGCCACACACCCACCAACCTCCCAGAGAAAAATGGAATGACCACTGGAGAAAGAGCAAAAGGAAGGGGAATGCACAGGGAATATTCTGTCTCAGTTTCCCCAGTTGGACCCGACCCCAAGCTCGCCTCTCTCTTCCAAACAGTTCATATTGCTGCCTATTTTGGGATCCTCCAAAGGCAGACACTTCACAAGCACAAAGATGATTATCAGCGTTGGAAATCACATATTGCCAAATCAAGAGAAAATAAATTTCAGCAAAATCCCCAGCAGAGCTGCCATCTGTCCGGGGGCTGCGGGTTTTTAAGTGGAATATTCAAGTGGTGGAGATCTTGTCCTTGCTTGCTGCAGCTGTGCTGCGAGTGCTCAACCCCGGGGGCCACAGAGCTGGGCTCAGCACCCCAAAACAGGCCAGGGGTGCCCATCCCACCCGTAACCCGCTCTCCTGCTCACCAGCCCTCACTTATCGTGGTAGGCTACGCTTCCCCAAGGGCACCACCAGCCCCACTGTGCCAGGGGCCTGCCGCTTTCATCCTGCTGTCCTTTTGTGTAACCTCACTGGGGTGTTTTTCCTCACTGCCTGCCCAACTGGGGTCCCTGTCTCCCCAGCCTGCCCTGCTCCGAGCTGTAACCAGAGCTGTTGGCTGACGAGGCAGCTCCTGCAGGACTAATCCTGGAGAGCTGGCTGGGGGCGGGGGCCAGGACTGGGGCTGGGTGCTGGCTCCAACACCAGCTCCAGCTGCCGGGCAGACGTTGGGCTGCAATTCCCAGCCCACGCTCAGCTCTCACCACCACACTCCTAACAGGACCCAGCTGGTGGAGAGGGAGCCGGACTGGGGCTCCCTGTCCCGGCTGCAGGGCAGACAGCTGCTGAGGGTCCCCACCCCAGAACACGCGCACGCTGACGGGGAAGGCGCGACGCTTGGCCAAGGCGCCCTCACCAAATAAAAAGCAGAAAAAGAAAATAAGGGGCAGGAGGACACTGCTTGGTGCTAAGCATTGCTCTGGGGGCGAAGCAGCCTCCAGGGGAAGGGCTTGAGATGAGCTGAGATGCCCTTGGGTGCCAAAACCTTGGGTGCTCCCTCTCCACATGGGAGGGCTTGATGCCACTCTGGGCCTCCACCACAGCATCAATTTTGCAAATGAGCAGCTTTAATTTGCAGAGCAGAGGGAGAAGAATGAACGAGGCTGCTGCCTCTGCACAGCCTGTCAGTGGCATCACAGCCACGGTCCAAAGAGCTCAACATGGAGCTTCCCAGTCCACAGAGGTGGTGGGGAGCAGTGCCACCGTGATGCCACCAGCAGCACCCAGTATGTGCTCCCAGGGTCCTGCACCCCTCGAAACAGAACCACACCCCTGCTTGTGGTGGGAGGGCAGAGCAGGGGCAGCTCTGGGCACACTTGGCCAGGGGAGCTGCTGCCCCTCCCCACCATCTCCCAGAGATGATTAAGCAGTAACGAGATTCAGCTCTAATCGCCTCATCCCTTGGAAAGTGGAGGGCTGGTACCCTGTGCTGCTGTGACCACCACGTGTATCTACTTTGGCCATGGCTGGGCAGTGGCCGGGCTGTTCACAGTCCCAGTGCCATCCCAGCCCCGGCACACTTTGATGAAAATTAAATTACTGGAGGGCCAGCTCCCATGTCACCAATAAATCCCCCTCCCCAGTAGCATTCCAGACTTCTCAGCCACCCCAAACCTCGGCTGCCGGGTGCTGTGCAGGGCTGCTCCCAAGACCAGGGGCCAACAGTGCCATAGCACAGCTGTGGCCGCACGGTGACTTCAGGTGGGACCCAGCTGCGGTTCTGCTCCTGCAGCTGCGGCAGGACAGGCTCTGAAACCACGACCTGTCTCTGTGTCCCCTTCCCCAGCATGACCTGCCTCGCTGTCCCTGCTGGGGCGGCCTCCAGGCACTGACTCGCCCTCCAAGCAGCTCGAGGTGTCCCCAGGAGGAAAACACACGGTCTCCACCAGAACAGAGGGACGAGCTGAGGGTGGTTGTTTCTGCAGCCACTGGTGTTGGGGGCACTTTGCCAAAACACACCTTGCCAGACACCACAACAGGCTCAGCCACCAAAATTGGAGGCAATAGCGTGAGGCTGAGACATTGGGGCTGAACAATGGGGCAGCTCATGGCTGTGACATGCATGGTTTGGGTTTTGCCCTTGAGTAGTGAAGAGTATGGGGTCATCTTCCCCAAATTAACCAGCAACGTGGGCAGAGCTGAGCAGAACACAAACCACCAAATTACCCCTCTAGAGACGAGGGGACACTGACACTCCCTCTGCAGACAGGGCACAAGAGCATCCCTCTCTATTGGCACCCCTGCATTTTCCAGAGAAAAGCAAAGACTTGCCATTCAGCCACCACATCACACAAAAGCATCACCTAACACAGCCTCATGCATCCACTCATGACACGGGACAGAAACCTCAAACCTTCCCCTCACGACGAGCCTCATCTAGAAGAATTAACCTTGTAAGTCTAAGAGGGTAATCAAATCTCATGCTTCAGGGCATAAGCCGATCACCAAAGGGGTCAGGAAGGAATTACTGCCCCACACTAGCAGGGGATTTTTTGCCTTTCCCCTGATGCAAACCATATTGGCAGTTGCCAGAGTCAGCAGCCTGGCCCTGAAGAACTGATGGCCTGATCTGTTGTGGCAAATCCTCTCCAGTAATTCCTCTAATGACATTAGTGACTCTTACTTGCTCTCCTCCCTTGGTTTTGGCTGCTACTGTAATTCACAGAATCACACGATGGATTGGGTCGGAAGGGATCGAAAAGCTCATCCAGTCCCAGCCCCTGTCACGGACAGGGACACCTTCCACTAGACCAGGTTACTCCAAGCCCTGTCCAACCAGACCTTGGAAACTTCCAGGAATGCAGCAGCCACAGCTTCTCTCGGGAACCTGTGCCAGGGCCTCTCCACCCTCACAGGGAAGAATTTCCTTCTAATATCCAATCTAATCCCACTCTTTTCAGTTTAAAACCATTCCCCCCTAGTCCTGTCTTTCCAGATCCTTGTCTAAAGTCCCTCTCCAGCTTTTCTGGAGCCCCTTGACATCTCCATGGAGCCTTCTCTTCTCCAGGCTGAACACCCCCAGCTCTCCCAGCCTGGCTCCAGAATAGAGGTGTTCCAGCCCTCAGAGTGTATCTGTGGCCTCCTCTGGACCCACTCCAGCAGCTCCACATCCTGCTGGAGCCTCCACGTGGGCTCGTGGTTTGTGCCCCCATGGAAAGCAAAACCTGGGACATGAGCAGGGTCAGCTGATGCTGAAAGCTCAGTGAGAGATGCAGGGAAAGAGCTTCACCTCACAGCAAAGGCTCTGGAGAGTCCCTGCTCAGCTTCCCCTGAGGGTTGTGATGCCTCAGCAGCCCCAAGCCACCGCTGGGGATGAACTCGGCAGCACGAGTGGAAATGCAGGTGTGGGAAGCAGCTCTGCCTCTACCTCCCTGCATCACCACTGGTGAATCCCTCACTCTCAGGGCATCCCTGCACTATTCCCACTCCTCTCCCAGCAGGCACAGGTGCCTTGGAGCCACCCGGGCATCCCAAGGACGGTGCACACTCACCCAGGGGGGCCAGCCCCGCATTCCAGCAGCACAGGCTGGAATGAGCCCCATCCATAATTCATCAGCGCCGGGCTGCCCGGCTCCGGGGTGCGGCATGGGAGAGCCGACCATGCCCTCCGCCCCCGGCCGGAGCGGGAGGGCTGCCGCGGGGACAGGGGTGGGCTGAGGATGCTCCAGACGCTGGGTTTAAGCCAGCTTAGCCGACAGCCTGCAGCCACGGCGGGCACGCACACTCCTCATCGCTGATCCGCAGCAACAGCAGGAGAGGGAGGGAAGGAGATCCAGAAGCCAGAGGTGGCTCCAGGGAGATCTCACTGCGGCCTTCCAGCACTTAAAGGGACTTATCAGACGGACAGAGAGGGGCTTTTTACATGGGTAGACAGTGATGGGACAAGGGGAATGGTTTTAAACTGAAAAAGGGGAGATTTAGATGAGACATTAGAAGGAAATTTTTCCTGTGAGGGCGGTGAGGCCCTGGCACAGGTTGCCAAGCGAAGCTGTGGCTGCCCAGTTCCTCGAAGTGCTCAATGCCAGGTTGGATGAGCCTTGGAGCAACCTGGTCTAGTGGAAGGTGTCCCTGCCCATGGCAGGGGGGTGGGACGAGATGGACTTTTAAGATCCCTCCCAACCCAAACCATCCCATGATTCTATGAGATAAAGCAACATGGGACACTTCTGACCCTGGGGAGTGGATCCTGGCATTGCCCATGTAGGGCATGGACCAGGAGAGTGGAGCAAGAGGGTTCTCACCCTCTTTACAGCTCCTACCACAGAGCAGATCCCACTGCCTGGAGCAGTCCTTTTTTGTGAAATGTCCCATCTTCCTGGTATGTCCTTTTCTCCCAAAGAAAGTGAGCAGTGAAAATTGATTGCAAAGCTGTGCTGGTGACCAATTAAACAGCTGCTGCTTTGCTGACACCCGATTTCATCGGGCTGGTTTCTGGGAAGCAAAGCAAGATGTGCTGCACTGGGGTGGGGAGCAATGCTCCCATACTGGCTTTTGGAAGAACCAGCCCAGCCAAGGATGCAGCTACTGCCAGAGCAAAACCAGTGTCCCCCAGCTCAGGGAACTGGGCTTTGGGGACACCTGACCACAGAGACGTGCTAAAGCCATGACACCTGGCCATGCAAAGCAGCTCCTGCTGCCAATTCCCACCCAATGCAGTGAGACCTCAGCAAGGGTCTTTATCTCCAGCCAGTGCCAAAGAGCAGCTCATCCCTCACAAACAGTCCCATCACTCAGCTGCTGCCCCTGCAGAGAAATGCCTCTTTGCTTTCCTGAAGGTCTGTCCAGCAGGGCCAGGCTGTGCCAGCCCCCTCCAGCACCACCAATTATTTTCCATTTGTTTGAAATTCCAGCAGGGCTCCAGTCACCACAGATCCCTCGCACCCCTCTGCAGCACTGCCCCATACAATACACTCTGGATCCTTCAATAACACCTAAGGCCCTGTTTCCTCCTCCTGATGGATATGAACAGCCTCAGGAGCAACTGGAACATCAGCAAAAACTATTTGATGCCCATCCCGGCCCCCACCACCAAGTGAAGCTACAATGAGGAAAACCCGACGTTTCCTATTGTTTTGCTGCAGAGTAATAAAGTGGTTCATCCAGTTATGTTCTCTTCAAGGATTAGGAATATATTCACATGATTGTTTACTGTTTTTTCTCTTTTTCTGGAGTGTAAGTGGCAGGAAAGAAGTATGGCAGGTCGTGCTGGGGTGCAGCAGTGGCTGGAATAAAGGCAGAGGCTTGGATCTGCTGAGCCAAACTCCAGGAGCACAGAAAGCAAAGGGACCTGCCTGTAAGTCTTGTGGTTATGGGAAATACATTGACATAGTCATCCCAGAGCAAACCTGGGCTGGCAAAGTGCTGCTGTTCCACCACTAGAGTTTAAGGAACATGGAAATTTGGGAAAAATTCGTTCATTTTTGGTTTTACTCTGAGATACATTAATGCATTCCTACACACATGCACATGCGTGTGTGTCTTGGGCTTGGCTTCAAGACAGCCCAAGGAAAAAAGCCCTGGAGTCATTTAAGTTTACAGTTGAGGAAAAAAAAAGGAATAATTTGAGTTGTTTGTGTTCAGCAAAATGGATACTTGTTGTGGCTGTTTTTTATTGGAAAAACCACAAGGAAAATGTCAACTGAAATATATTTTCTGCAGGACCAAAAAAAAAAAAAAAAGGGGGGGAAACTAACTAAGTGGAGAAGATACTTTCTTCTGGAAAAGCACTTAGATGGAAACAGCTCAAGGAGCTCAAAGGCAAGGAGCAATGCCTGGATGGGGGCAGCACAACGGGGCCGTTTGCCTGGCCCTGGATCCACCTGGATCTGGCCTCGGCACCAAGTCTCGCCCACCTGCTTATTTTATGGATTGGGAAAAACACAGCACTGGTGGCCCAAAACGGGACGGGAATGGGTCATTTTGAAACGTGACACTTAAGATCCCACTGGGAGGAGAAGGAGGAGGCGAGAGAATGGGGAGAGACCAGCACTGACCTGCCGATTGCGCTCGTCCGTGATCCGCTGGATCTGGATCTTTTTCCTCCCCATCTTCTCCGGAAATCCTCACCGCACCCGGGACGACTTCGGCTCAGGGGAGAGGTAACCCCACTTTAAAACGCTTTCATTAAAGAGCGTGGGGGGCTTTTTATCTCGGATGGAAAAACAAACCCAAAAAAACCAAAACAAAAAAAAAAAGTTCTGCGTGGCTCTGTGCTCAGTTCATGGTACCGTCACGCGCGGCCAGATCCAGGGGGGCTGAGATGTCAGCAGCTGCTCAGAAACCTGCACAGGAAGAGAGACAGGAGTGAGATGTTCTGTTCCCAAACCCCATCCAGGACCCGGCAGCCCAGGGGCATCGCAGATCCCACCCCCGAGGCCAGGGTTGTCTCTGGGCCCCCACCCAGCTCTGGGGCCAGGAGAGCTGCAGAGGGATTCATCCAAAGTGGTCTCAAAGAAGCCCAAGGATGGAGGGCAGCAAGAGCTGTGCCACAGGACACGTGTGGGCCGGGCACTGCGACGCTGGGCGAGGAGGAGGAGACGGCAGCAATGTGCCCGTGAATCACTATTCCTCCGTGACACTCCAGACTTTTTTATTCTCTTAATAAAGTCATGAGCAGTCGAGTGGCTGGTGATTAGCTCGGGCAATTTAAATCCGTCTCCAGTTTCTGCACTAATCTTCAATTTGGAATTTTAAAATGTCTTTATTTGATTATTTGAAAGAAACCTTGTAACCAGGCACAGAAACCTAATTCTTATGGGTAAGGAGGACCCCGAAAGCAGCTGAGACAGCCTGGCCTTCCACTGGGCTCGGCCACAGCCAGACACTGGACGTTTGCAGGAATCTTGGTCATGCGATTGTCTCGGGGGTATCTTGTGCCCAGAACTCTCCCGAAAGGGATGAGCGCTGCAGGTCTCCGGGGCTCTTTCTGCAGCCTCCCCACGGTAATCTGCATCCCCCAGCACCAAAGGTTTCATCCAGAAACCCCTCAGCCCATCTCCCCGTTTCCCAGCATGTCCTGCACTGCAGTGAGGGGACAAAGAGGGAACTTCAGCCATGACACACTTCAGGTATGTCTTCCTCCCTGCTCTCTCCCTGAGCAGCTGGATAACAGCCGTGATTACATTGCATTTAAGGCAAGGTGCCCCGTGCCAAGACCCAGGCAGAGGGAAAAACCAGTCCCAAAATAGCTTCCTATCTGCCTCAACTTGGCAGCCCCTAGCCGTCAGTCCTGTTACAAAAAGCATTAAAAAACCGAAAGCTTTTTCTCCCAAACCATCATCCCAAATTCAAAGCAGCAGCCACAGCCAACCTGACCAAGCTCCTCCTGCTCCTCTCCCACCCCAGAGCACCCCCAGACCCTGCTGAAGACCTCGGCCCCATACTTTGCCTCCTCATCAGACCATGCTCCAACAACAAACAAGCCCTAATGGTCTCACTCCATACTTGTTTTGGGGGTTCACTGAGTCATGTGAGTCACATAATCTTTTTCTGTGCTTTTTTTCTGGGTTAAGTTTTTCATCGTGCATCATGTTATGTGGTTTCAGTGCAAGTTCAAGGAACCCCGAGGAGAATGGGGAGTCTTTTCCCCATCCCGACATCCACAATTTGCCCTCGAGAGAGGATGAGGTATGAGGAAACCAGGAAGACCAAAGAGACAAAGAGCAGCAAAACCTGGCTTTTTTACACACAAATCCCACCAGAAAGACTCTTTGCAAGAACACACCATACAGGGATGGCATTTAATTCTTGACTCCTTATTTACCAAAATAGGTTCATGTTTCCCTCCCAGCAGCAAATAGGAGCAACCATCCAGCTCCGAGGAGCACTGACTGTCACCATGGAGAACACTGACCCAGCGCCAGAGGCATTTCCCTTGGCTGCTGCTCCCCATCCCACCATGGGTAGCCCCAAAAAGATAAGTCCCAGAGCATCACCAGTCCCAGAGCATCACCAGTTCTGGGGCATCAGCAGTTCCACAGCATCGGCAGCTCTAGAGCGTCACTGCTCTGCCTTGCACCATGTGAAGTATCCTTCGAAGGTCAGTGATATAGGAAGAGCCAAAAGGAAAATTGGGATTTTTATTTCATCCACCTAGAGTGTCTGCTCTGTACTTCCCTCACTGTGAGCCCAGACAGGGGAGAACCCACAGCCCAAAGGCTCGGAACCAAGGTGAGGATTTTGCACACAGAAAGAAACTTTGGAGGAGGAGGAACTTTTTGTCGGGTTTGCTTTGCTGCTTTTCCCCTTGGAGTTGCCATTTCTCCAGAACGGCTGAAAAATATTCACCTTCAGCGTCTTCAAAACCACCGGCGGCAGCACAAAGTAGCAACAGCTCTGCAACCAGACCCAGGGCAAGATGCTAATTCTTTCCATGTGCTGCAGCTCTTGGACAGAGAAACCCTCTGAAAGACAGCGGATTTACAGTCCAAACCAGAGAGGAACTCTCCAGAAGCAACAATAAACACTGGAGAACAACGGGCAGTAAATTTAAACTGAGTGAAAGGAAACATATTTTAACACGGTTTTGTTGCGGGACTTGTTCACAGGATGCTATGGCAGCCAAAAGCTCCACAGTGCTCAAAGACATGGGATGTTTGTAGGAATGAGGAAAAAACCCCAGTGCTGCTCATCCCTGCCCTCAGCTCCACACGAGCTGGCGTTTCTTGCATGGGAGCAGTGGGATTCAAACCACATTCCTCTCCCCAGGCCACAAACACACCCCAAGTGTTTCAAACCAAATCCCCTTTTTCAACCACCAAACCAGGTTCCTCCTCTGAATCCCGACTCTGCATCCTCAGCACTTCAGCAGGATGGGGACCGTGGCTGCAGCCTCAGGGTTTGCTCATGCCGCTGGATAAAGTTTTTCACAGGAAAAAGGTGACTTAACAGGTTTTTGTTCATCATCATGGGGAGAAAAGGAGCTGCCACGTGATGCTCTTGACCCCTCTACCCTGCATGGGAATGGAAACACCCCACGGGGAGGGCAGCCCTTGGATGCAGTGGAGTGACAGAGGAGAGCACAGCATGTTTGCTGCCCTCTGAATGCACCTGACAGAGGGGATTTCAAACCCCTCCCTTTTCTCTTCATGGAATTGGGGTTTTGGCGTGAGTTTATTTGGTTTTAGGTTGGGTTTTTTCCCCATCATATTTTTAAACCCAGGTATTTTCATGTTTCCTGCCCAGGTGGCTGTTTCAGAAAGTCCGACCACTGGCTCAAGTTTCTAAACAGCATCTGGAAGAGTAAGAAACCTGGAGAGCCACCCTCATCTCTCCTGTCCCTCTTATTGCCACTGCTGCTGTGGCTCTGCCCCAACCCAGGAGGATCCCCTGTGCCCCTGGAGCTTCCTCTCCTTCACCACCAAATTGCTTTGGCACCAGGATCACCCACGACCCTCCTCTGTGATCAGGTGGAATTTAAGCGCCTGAACACATCCATAGCCAGGCACCCAGAGCACAGGACTGTTACAAAAAGCTGAGCTCCTGCATAACTTCTAACTTTTGGGTCTCAAATGATTTTATATACAATAACCCCACTCAGTAAATCATCATCTCCTCCTCAGACAGCAGCTTCTTTCTTTCTCCTCAGCCTCATTTTCCAAGGAAACTGCCAAGCATCCCAGCGACTACACCCTGACAAGGACAGTCCAAGGACGTGAAAAGGGACCTACAAATCCACTGAAAAGCAAATGACGGGTGGTGCACTGGAAAAAAGCCACGCTGACCCTCTTCCACTCCCAGGAATCTCAACAAGGATCAGGGAATTCGGCATTGCCCGGGGAGGCAGTGAGAAGCTCTGGGATGGAGGCAGCCGCCAGCACCCGCTTCCCCCTCCCTACACTCCGCTCGCACAAGTGTGACTATCACGGCAATTAGCACACATGCCAATTAACTCCGAGCAGGTGCTGGTTAACTCTGTGCTGAGTAATTCATCCCCGGCTCCCAGTAAATTGCTCCAAATTGGAGAGACAGGCAGAGAGAGCAGAGTTAGCATTTTGCAAATGGGGGAAGAAAGAAAAAGCGCCGAGGAATCTCAGCTGGGAGATGTTTTGTAAAAAAAACAAGGAATCTGGGAGGCTGAATCCCCAGCTCTTACACAGAGAAGCTGATCTCTCTTTCACATCTTTATTTCTGTATTTTTTGATCTACTGTACAAATTTCTGATCTATTTCACTTACTTCTAAGTGGTTTCACCTCTGCTTTGCACAAGCAGCAGGGCGTTCTGCACTGCTCCATAACTTGTCGCTTTTCCATTCCTACTGAACAGCCCCACCTTTCCCTCGGCACGAGCAGGGATACTGAGAGTCTCACATCCACTTTCTACAGCCATTTGCTATTTTTAATATACTTTTATTGCATCCCTTTTTAGTTGCTCCTTACTAAAGTTAGCTTGAAACACCGCCCCTCTCCAGGGTGAAGGAATTCAGCTGCCCTTCCTTAACACCCGCCTTGCAACACCGTGTGCTCTCAGCACAATGTCAGCTGAAAGAAGCCAAACCTTGGCCACGCAGCTGCAGAAGGAAGATCAAAAAGATTAATCTGAAAGCTTTAGGAAGATAAATAAAGGCAAATAAATGCATCCTTTCCAAAAATGTATTTTCCTTCGGAGCTCTTTGCTTTTCCCAGCATGTGGCACCGCGCTCCCCAGTCCACTTGTGCCTGTGCAGGAACACACAGCACAGCCAGAGACACAAGCGATGGCAAAACTGGGCTGGGTTCAACATGGTACCAGATCAAGGGATGTTTTCCTGATCTCCGTCCCCAAAACAGGTCCGGTGCAATGGGGACATCCTTGGCTGCAAGGAAACCTGCAAAAGGAGCTTCAAAGGACAAATGCTGCCCTGTGAAGATGTAGCTCATCTTATGGAGGGACAGAAAGTCCCAGTTTGAAGGGGGAAAATGCAGGTGACAGGTATGGCAGATCACAGCCCATCCCAGCAACTGCTCTCCCCAGACACCCAATGCTCTTGCTGTGGCACCAACCCATCTTTTACCCAAGATTTGCAGAATGCTCCCCAAGATCTGCTTTTCCTTAACAGGCTCCATCAAGCCAAGGGGCTGGCTGAGAGTAAAGAGGGGGTCCTCCCTGCCACTATCCACCCCCAAGGAACAGGGCACCTGACGTGACTGAATTCACTGACCCAAGCCCCAGCACATTTTGGGGCGTGTCAGATTTATCCACACACAGAAATGACAGCAATAACATGTCCCACTCTTGCAGCTCCTCTGTGGAAAAAAGTTCACTGCAAGGGAGCTTCAGCACACAACCAGCAGGCATGTGGGGTACAAAGTGAAGGGTGTTACAGAACTGTAGAATGGTCTGGATTGGATGGATTCTTTAAGTTCACCTCATTCCACCTCTCTGTCACTCACTCACAGGGAAGAATTTCTTCCCATATCCCATCTAACCCTGCCCTCTGGCAGTGCGAAGCCTTGTTCCATCACTCCAGGTCCTTGTCCAAAGTCCCTCTCCAGCTCTCCTGGAGCCCCTTTACGCATTGGAAGGAGCTCTAAGATCACCCCAGACTCATTTACAGGCAAAACAGCCCCAGATCTCCCAGCCTGTCTCCAGAGCAGAGGGGATCCAGCCCTCCCAGCATCTGCATGGTCTCCTCTGGACTCACTCCAGGAGATTTGTATTCTTCCTGCCCTGGCAACCCCAGAGCTGGAGGCAGCACTGAGGGCATCTCACCGGAGTGGGGCAGAGGGGCACAATCCCAGCCCCTCGCATGCTGCTCATGCCATGGCATCAGCTGGGCACAGCATTGGCTTTCTGGGCTACCAGCACTGAGAGCTTGGTCATGTCCATCTTCTTGTCTGTCCACCCACAACAGGAAAGCCCAGGTGAGGAAATGCTGCTGTGCTGCAAACCAGCCCCTGAGCTCAGACTGCAATGGGAAGTGGATTACACCCACCACGCCGAGCCTCTGATGAGCCCTTCACTACCCATGCTGGGTGGGGGGAACGGGCCAAGGGAGAAGGGAGCAATGATGGTCTTGAGGTGGCAACGATGCTTTGGAGGTGGCAAGAGCAGCCCCTCGCTCTGCTGCATCGCTCCTGCCACAAACCTGCAGCTTTTACCACGAGAAGCAGCTGCGCTGAGAGGCGACGTGGCCGCACTGCCCCGGCAGCCTCCAGCACAGCTGTGACCCTTCTGCCTGCTGCAAAGAGCTACAAAAGCAATTGCAAATAAAGAGCAATTGCAAATAAAGAGCAACTGCAGCTGAGGTCTCCGAGCCTCACCTTGAGGATACCAAGTCCTGCACTGACAAAGACCAAGTCACTTCCCCACCCATAACCGAGGCTGGATCCCATCCCTTAAGGACATGGATTTAGCTCAAGTCACCTCTTGAACCCGCCTGTTTAACTGCAGTTCTTGCCTTCCTGTTTCCTTTCTTGCTGCCTTTTGTGAGTTAACTGTTGTTTTTTTAACATATCCTCCATGCTGACACAAAGGACTTTTAGTTTCCTTCTGTGTGGTTTCTGGATCAGCAGGACTGACTTCCTTCTCTTTTGCAAAGCCCCTTCCCTAAAACACAGTGCCAGTAGTCATGTTAATGTTGCTCTTCCTCTCTGGCAAAGGCACTGGCATGGTGCTGGCCATCACCCCTGCCTTGCTGCGGGATGGGGGCAGTGCTGGCAGGGGAATGTGGCACCCAGGAGGGATGCAGCATGAACGAGGGGATGTCCTTGGCAGGACAGCAGACAGCAAGGGCAGGTGCCAGCAAGTCTCCAGCCCCGCTGCACGCAGCGTGAGGGACTCCAACTCACCAGCTTAGCATTGTTTAGCACCTCTTTATCTTCAAACCGAGATAAAAACCGCACAAACATGCTCAAGTCTCCTCCAAAGCTTCTATTCTGGTTTCAGGATGATGCTATCTGGGTTCCTGTGTCGAATCTCCAGATGCAGGCAGGGGGAGGGGAGAGGAAGGCGGCCAAAACATGGCTCCAGAGCAAACCTCCTGCTCAGAAACACAGCTGTTTGACCCTGCCTGGGGCCAAATCCCACTCGCCAGGCAGGTGCCAACCCAGCGCTGAGCTGCCATCCCTCCTGCCCATCTGACACCCACGCCAGGGCCCCGATTTCCCTGGGATGGGCAGCCAAAGCAGCACTCAGCTCCTCCTGCCTGCAGGAGGGAATCAGTCCCGCCAGCTGCAGGTGAAAACCTTGGGAGCTCAGGGAAGCAGGAGTGAGGCTGGATTCAGTCAAGCCCCCACGGAATTTGAAAGAGACACATATATTCCTGACCCAGATTCAGGCACTCTCTGAAGAAAAGCAGATGCCAACCGTGCAACCAGCTCTGCTGAGCTGTAACAAAACCTCGCGCTGTGCCAAGCCTGGCAGAGGCAGAGGAAAAGCACAGCCCTGACACAATGCTGGAGAACTGGCATTTGCTGTGCAAGGGTGGGTGAAAGAAAGGATTTAGGGGAAATTATTAAACTGGGATTGATCTTCCCCTGCAATTTGTGTGCCAGTGTGGAGTCAGACAACACCCTAAAGAAAGGATGACAGTCCCAACATCGGCACGAGAACTGGAGGCAGCACCCAAACCAGGAACCCTGGTCCCCTACACCCCAAACCACAGTTTCATCCCACACCACACACAGCCAGGGATGCCACCACATCCAGCACCACAGGAGCATGCACATCCTAGACTGGGGGTATGCTCTGCAGAGACGGTGTGACAGCAGGTACAGCTGGTGACCTCCTCTGCACTGCCAGCATGGCCAAAGGCAGCAGAGGCTGGAGGGGAAAGGAGGCTGGACAGGAGCTCCAGGCAGCCACTGGCAAACCCATGGCCCTGCTTGGTGCTGCTCAAAAGTCAACCAGGGAACCCTCACCCAAGGTAAGGACACAATTTCAGGAAGAAAAAGCCTGCGGGACCAGGACAAGCAGGGACTGTCAGCCCCTCACACCATGTGGCTTCCTAGAGAGGCAGCTGGTCCTCTCTCCTGAAGATGCTACAGGGAGGGACTGGCAGGGACAAGCTGCTGCAGGGTTTGGTGTTAAACGGGAGGGCTTGGACAGTCCCCTGCTAAAGTGACCTTCAGAGCACCCTGAGAACAGCAACCAAAGGCTGCTGCAGCTGCCAAAAAAGCCTCTTAACCTTGAGGAGTGACCTTGGGGGCGGCATCCTCGCAGCAGGGGTCATTCACCACTCTGAGCCTGATTATGGCCTCCCAGGTGGCTCAGCAGCTTCCCCAGATGTGCCTGTCCAAGCTGGGAACCCTGCATACCCCAAGGGCTCCCCAGTATGTGCACAGCATCCTCTTCCCCAGATGGCACCAACGGCTTGCACAGGCAGCCCTGCACCATCTCCCTCCCCATCCATCCTCCATCCCCACCTATCCTCACTCCCAGCCACTCCCATCTCCTTCCACCTTTCATCCCCACACACCCTTCATCCCCATTTACCCTCCCCCCTCAACCACTCTACTCCCAATCCACCCTCCATGCCCAGAGAGGAGCAGCCAGACCCCCAAAGCTGTTCCCCTTCCCCCATGCTCTCTATCTATCAGCAGCTCCAGAGTCGGAGACTGGGGGTAATTTTTCCCTCTGCACTAAGTAGGGTTTTCTAAATGATAGGAAGCAAGATCCCATTATCCAGCTCCATTGCCCACCCCCACGGCTCCCTGCAGGGCATGAAATAACCACCTGCCAGCTCCCCGGAGCCCCGCGCCGTGGCAATGAGATCGCAGCTTCCCCTGTCACTATTGTCAGAGCAAAATTTAGATACCTGGTAATGAGGAGGTTTAATATGACAGATGAGAGGTTGACTCATTAAAAAAAAAGAGCGAGAAGGAGAGGGAGCTGAATTCGGGGTCGGATCCTGCACTCGGCAAATCAGGAGGCTGTCACAGCCAACCCCGCACTGGTGGGGAGCAGGAGCGGCTCTTGACCCAAAACCAGCCCCACATTAGGGACTTTCACTGGTGCTGAAGCCACAGGGAGGAAAGAAGAGGCATGGAGGGGTTGGACATGGCTAGAGTTTTTGGGGCCATCCAGTTCTGCTCCCCACAGAGCTGCCTCCTGCCCTGGGGTGGGGGAATCTGAGCCCAGGAAAAGCCTCAGCGCCCAATGGCAGCGACGTTTCACTTTGAGGGCTTTTCCCTCTCCATGAACCGTACAGCAGCACCCCAACATTACCTCCCTTCTCCTTGGCACCCCCATCCTGAGGATGTCCCCATCCCCCAGTGCAGCCTGGCCAGGCCCCCGCTGCCAGTACCCTCACCACGGGTCACCACTGTGGCCACCAAGGACATTGATGAGTTCCATGTCCCAAAACAAAACATGCCCAAGGGGGAAAATCACCGCCTTCAGCTCCAACACAGGGAGCAGGATCTCAGCACTGAGACCCCAATGGGGCTCCCAGAGGCAGCTCAGCAGCATCAGGGCAAAGCCCTCCCTGCTTGGAATTCAGGGACTCTCCATGAAGGGGAGGGGATTTCCTCCAGTAGCAGAGGGGACAACTCTCTCCTCCTGGTGGGTTTTAGCCAGGGGAAATTCCATGAGACCCAACTGCTGCTCCAGGCCACCAGTGAGAGCAAGGGAAATCCAGAGCAGCCCCACTGGACACAGCTGAGAGTGAAACTGTCCTCTGCTCTTCCCTCCTGTGTCAGTGGGATGGAGACTGGGGCCATGTCCTCTGCAGCCAGCCTGGGATATCCTACTCCCCGTTGCCCAAGGGTACACAACTCATGAAATCCTAGAATGGTTTGGGCTGGAAGGAATCTTAAAACTCATTCCAACCTCTATCCCAGGTTGCTCCGAGTCCCATCCAACTTGGTCTTGAACACCTCCAGGAATGGGGCAGCCACAGCTTCTCTGGGCACCTTGTGCCAGGGCCTCACCACTCCCAGAGGGAAGAATTTCCTCTCAATGTCCCATCTGAACATGCCTGCTTGCAGTGGAAAGCCATTCCCCCTTGTCCTGCCATTCTAGGCCCTTGTCCCTCTCCATCCAGGTCCAAAGCCCCTTTCCAGCTCTCTTGAAGCCCCTTTATGCACGGGAAGGGGCTCTAAGGTGTCCCTGGAGCCTTCCCCTCTTCAGGCTGAATAGCCCCAGCTCTTCCAGCCCCATCTTCATCCCAGCTCCATCCCCAGCCCAGTCCAGTGACTCTGTGCCCCATCCAGGAAGGGATACCCCAGAGCAGCTTTGCAGACCCTCCAGCACCCAAAGCCCAGTGTGGGCTCAGCCTGGGAGCCAGGGCTGCCGTGAGGCCAGAGGTCCCCAGTGCCACCCCAGAACTCAGCCCTTGAGCACAATCCTCCCTCCCAACGCACGACCACAGCAGCGCCTTTCCCAAAGACTCAGCCCTTTCCCAAGGGCCACCAAGATCTTTCAAACAGGCCTCCCACAATCATTTCTTTGTTGGTTTTGCACCCCCAAGCGCTGGCAAGTCACAGCCGTGGTGCCCAAAGTCACGGGGCTGCTGATCTGATTTGCATCTACTGACTCCTGACTACGTTCGTGGCCAAGGCACCCATCGCTTCCGTCGAGTCCAAAGCAGGCAACGTGGAAGCAGATGTTGCTCCTGCATTGTCCCACGCCACACTCTCCATCAGGGTTTACATGTCTTGAGCTCCTCGGAAGAAAGTACCAGTTCCCCAGGGGCTGCAGGGTCCAGCACTCATCTGAGGTGCAAAGGAGCTGGTGAAGTCAGGAGCTTCCCATTGCTGGAAAGGAGATGGTGGCCACTAGCTCCACTTGACCAGTCAAAGGATAAGAAGCAAAAGATCTTAATTTGTCACTCATATGGCAATGCTAATTACTGTGAGGATGATGTCATAGCAGAGCTCACTAGAAGAGTCCCTTGGAGAGATGGATGGAAAAAATCTGGCCAACACCAACAGGACCAGGCAGGATCATGCTCCTGTCTCCATCCCAGTGCTCAGACTCCACCATCACAGCTCCAACCTGCCCATGGCACTTCCAGCCTGGAAACAAAGCCACAAAAATTGTCATCCTGGCCATCTGCCTTTCTCAGAGGTGGACATGCCCACCCTCTTTACACACTCCCCCAAAACTCACTTTGGTCCATAGCCACAGGCTCATGCTCAGAGTACACTGCCATACCACTGCTGGAAGCTCACCACCAGACATCATTTAATAAAAGAAACAAAGGCCCAAACCGAGCATTAGTTATATGGGACTGTAAAGCACCAGAAACAGTGATCAAGGCCCTGGGCATGAGAACCTGTCCCTCGGCCCCAAGATCTACAGCTGAGGAGCCACCAAATCCCACCAGGAGGGCATGGACCATGGTCTGGCTGCCACTGAACCCCAACCCAACTCACTAAAAGCAAACAGGAGGAACTGGGACAAGATGCCACATGGCAAAGAGGGGTTTAACTTCCTCTTCCCCTGCGCTGCCTTGAAACACAGTGTCCCCAACACAGCACACAAATAACAGCAGCCACCACCAGCACTCTGCTATGCAGAGCCCAAGCTGGGGACCACTGGAGCATCCCAGGGTGTCTAGAGCCAAAGCCAGGCCGGGGACAGAGACACAAACCAGTTCAAGGTACCTCATCCCCAGCATGACTCAGGGCTGCTGGGACCAGGGGACACTCACTGTGCCACAAAGGCTTTGCCATCAGCCAGGACTGACCTCACTCCCGAGCTCAGCCACAGCTTGTACTGACACGCATCCTGTGCCACATGTCAATGAGCCAGAGGGGTGAGAATCCGGCCCCAGCTCATCAGGCAGCTCAAATCCACCAGGACAGCTGGTTCTCAGCTGTTGCTGCTCACTCACAGGATGCACATTCTTGTCCCAGGCACACAAATCCTGTCCTCCTGCTCCCCGGCACCGGCTGGGCCACCACAGCGAGGCCATGATGGCTGCCAACCCATGGCAGCTACTTACAGACCTGGATGGTTCCCACTGAGACAGATTCATCCAGCTCCCATCCCAGCACACATCCTCCAGGAACAGCATTCTGTCTCAAAACGGCATTTTTTAAGGCCAAACTCTGTTTCTCAGCAAGGGGGATTGAGGTGGTGGGGAAAGGTCCCCTCTCTGTGGCTGCACCAAAAGCCACAGGCCAGAGGGGTGACCATGCCTACACACCCCTCAAGCACATCCCAGCAAAGGGTGAGGGTGACGCTCAGGAGAGCAACAAGGATGCCCAGACACTGTGGGAAATGCCAACATATGGCACTTTCCAGAAGCACCATTACATCCCGGGTCTGGCACATTCCAAAATCCCGTGCTGGAGCATCACTGGCACGTGGCCATTGCTCAGGCCATGGTTCGCAGCCACGTTACCAGAGGGATGGCAGAAAAGCCACTGGATGCTCCTGCAACACAGAGGAGATGGACCCCGAGGGCAGGTAAGAGCCATTAGGAGTGCAGGAATGTCATGGATAAACACCAGTCAGAATTCCTCTTGGAAAATGAAAAATATTGGGGAAGAAAATCAAATACCGCAGTTTTTTGTCAATACTCCCCATGCAAAGGTGGGATGAGAAAAAGTGAGGCATGAGTTTGTGGAAAGAAATGAAAATATTTCGGTCACAATTTTTTGCTGAAGGGTGGGAATGTAAAAATGTATCAATAACAAGTTGGCCAAATGGGTTGTTTGCCCAAAAGGGGAGAAGAAGGAAAGGGCTCTGCAGCTGTTGTTACCTAGAGCAGTACTGAGGGCAGCCACTCAGTTCCAAAAGCAGAAACCTTGGGACCCTGCAGTGGTTCCCACAACAAAGGAGACCACCTTGTGACAAGTCCCACCAAGTCAAGCGGAGGGGAGAACCCCCCTCACCCACCCCCAGCAATGGGTAAAGGGCTGGGTTTAACCCAAAGCACACCCAAAGCTTATCCTGCAGCCCGATCCATGAGCATCAGAGCTAGGGCAGCACATGCCTGGGAAGGGAAACGCTTCTCCCTCCCTCTCTCTTGGGAAGGAAACACTAAAAGCATTTCTGAAAGATCCCCTTCCTACGGGCTCTGCACCTCCATTTTCACAGACATGGATATGAAGATTATCAGCATTACTAACTGTTACCCCAAAGCAGCAATGGCATAAAAACCCTGAAAAAATCAAATGGAAAAAGATTTTTCTAGGATGAGCCAAGCTCACTGCTCCCAGCCCCACCACATCCATCCCCACCACATCCATCCCCACCACATCCACCTCAGCCAGGCTGGGCTTTAGAGCAAAACAAACATTTAGGAAACAGTCAAGGGAGAAGGAACCGGACAGAGAGCCCCAGAATGACATTTCACCTGACATCCAGTGCCTGGTACCCGGCTCACCTCCGGTGTGGCCCCAAGCTCCTGCCCCGGCCAAAAGGATCCAGCACCAAGCAGGAAGGTGTTAAAAGTCCCCAGTACCAACCTCTGAGGAACCACAATAAATAACCTCTGAGTAAACAGAGTGGCTGCTCCCCATTTGCCTTCCTGTTTGCTTTCGCAGATCCGGGCTGGGACATCCACTTCCAGCTGCTGGCCCCATCCCGTCCTGGCGCGGCAGAACTCTGGCCACAGCACCGTGCCCGCAGTGGCACCCTCCACTTGCACACAGGCCCCGGAACCATCCCTGCCACGGGGGACCACGGGCACAAGCTTCCCAAAGGGATTTATCCCCTGGGACAGGCACTGATCCTGCATCTGAGCCCGCGCCTGCTGTCTTCTCCTTCCTGGTCTAGGTTTGTTTTGATTCTATAAAGAGGAAATCTCAGCTCACCCACTCCCCATCAGGGAGCCATGCCCCCCTCTGTGCCTCAGTTTCCTCCTCTATCCAGCATGGGAGCCCCACATCACTCAGACCCCCCCTCTCCCTCCCTGCCCACCCAAGCCCTGGAAAAAAAAAAAAGCAACGGGTCCTGATTCACGGGCAATTCTGTGCTTTACCACGAAAACAAAGGAGAGGGGAAAACAAGCGGCAAACTCACAGCGAGGATCTGAGTCAGGAGCAACAAGGGGGTCCGGGGCAACCCCCCCTGGCAGAGCAGCGCCGACCGCGGAGGCTGACAATAGATAAGGGTCTAAATTCAGCGCTGGGCTCCGGCCCCGGGCTCTGTAAGGCGATCGGGGTGGGGGAGCGCCGGGCTGTTTATTTGGCTCCAAACTCCGCACCGACACTGCAGCGTCACCCGTGTTTAAAATAGGAAGGAACGAAAAGAAGGCGGGNTTAAAAAGAAATAAAGAAATAAAAGGGGAGAAAAGTGCATGCACACGTTGAACAATAATAACAAAATAAAAAAAATCAAGAGAAAAGGAGCCGGGGGGGGGGTGGAATAAAAGGAAACCCAGTTGGGCTGGTGAGGTTTAAAGCGATGCCTGCTTTAAAAAAAGAAGTTGCTAATTTTAACTCTCCAGTGGAAAGAGTGAGAGGTACTTACAGGAGACAGGGTGGCTGCGTCCTTCTCCACGGCTGCTGCGCGCTGGCGGCCGGGAGGAAGCGCGGGATGGAGCCGCCATCCCCGGCCGCCGCCACCGCTGCCCCGGCCGCCCGCCGGCCCCCGAGCCCCCCAAAACCCCGACCGGGGCCGCCGGGGTGCACGGCGGCAGCTGAAGGGCAGAGGCAGATGCGGAGGCAGGAGGGGGTGGTGAAGCCTGCGGGGGGAAGGGAGCGGCCAGAGCTTGCCAAAAGCAGCGCCCGGGCTCGCTTCCCCCGGCAGCCCAAACCCGGGGCCGCGGCGGGACTGGGACATGGGCGGCGGACGCCGCAGGACCCCCGGGGAGGCGTGAGCCAGCTGCTGGGTCAGATGACATTTCTGCGCGGACGCTTCTGACCAAGCTGGCTTTTCCCCAAGGGAAAAGGGCTTTGAAGACACGGGTTTTTTTTTTTTTCCCCCGCCAGTGGCAAAATAGCGGATGAGCTCAGAACCCAAAGCGCAGGGCAGAGCCATGACCAGAGAAGGCCACCCGGCTCCACGGGGACTGGAAAGGTGACCTCCAGCAACTCAGCCACATTTCAGCTGCGGCAAACACAGCAGAACCCACTGCTTTACCAGATTCAGTATTCCATACCCAGAAGGGTCAAGAGGGGGGATTTGGTTTTAGTGCACCCACTGGCTGGATTTTACAAACTCTCCCTGGAGATGGGGAGGATCCTGCCAGATGCAGAGAGGCAGGTGCCAGGTAAGGGGGCACACTCACACCTCGGGCACAGTGGGAGCCTGGAAGTTGCAAAGTCCAGTTGCCAATGAACACAGGCAAGGCCTCAGACAGCAGAGGAACAGACCTGGTGACCCAAGGGCTCTTCCCAAGCAGCTGGAAATAAGCCTCAGGCTGCAAGATCTCACCAGGAGAGAAGCAGGGTGGCACAGACCCTGCATACAGGGACGGACACATGATTTACTGAGCATGGCTGCAGCAAGACGATGCAACCCTCTTCAGGACATGAAAGAGTGGATTCAGTTAAGGTCGCAGGCCCTAGAAGAGTCTTCTGTCACAGAAGAAGGTTTGCCTGGTTCACCTCAAACAGGGCTGGCCTCAGACAAAATGCCTATTGATCGCAGGCAGCGATGCTGCACGTCCAGGACACGAGGACGTGGCTTCAGTGGGATTAAATCGCCCGGTGCCGGCCGTCACACGCTTCCGAGGCTGGGTCGATATTGCTTCTCTAATTGCTCAGCTCCTGTCACTCGCAGAGCGAAGGGGACAAATCTTAAAGCGGTCCCCAGAGATGCTTTTCAAAATCCTCCTCCCCGAGCATACCACTTGCTGAGCTGCTCCTTGGGGCAAGCAGTTCTGCAGTTGCAGAAATCACTAAGCTGCTCCTCCCCGCTCAAAACTCTGTGCTGGCACCAGCGGCAGTACCGGGGCTTTGCAGGAGGACGCTGCCAACCCAAAACCCAAGAATTTGCGTGAAACTAAAAAACAAGGAGCTGTTGTCACTGGTCAGGACGGAGCTGGCTGTGTCTCCAGCAGCAAGGAGTGATGTGGGGGAGAGCGCAATTACTGAGAGATCCTGCCACCACCCACCAGCATCCGGGCTGGGGGACAGAATGTGCACGGTCCGTTGGGACCGCGGTGTTTGCGAGCCAAGGAGGGTCCAGCCCGCCACGCACACCCCACAGCAGACAGACCCATCGCCCCAACACTGCAAGTAATGATTCACCACACGGAAACACGAGCCCCTCAGCCAGTATTCATTTGTGCCCAGAGTGAGTGAATCAGAGCTGGTCCCACACCAGCCCCCAGAGCACTCCCAGCGCACTCAGCTCGGCCACAGTGGACAGACCCGGTCGGGCCCTCCAGCCCTCCTGCCCCCGGCACACCATGGCCCATCACTGGCACACACCAAGCACCACTGAAACACTCCCCCTGACCTAGCGTGGGGAGCTGCTCTTGGTTTCTATCAGCAGACGAAGCCCTTGGTGTTGACCTTGGAGAGGACACAGTGATGTTGCCTCCATCTCCCACCACCAGGCCTCCAAATAAATTACCTGCCCCCTCTCCAGCACTAAAAGCCATCACAACCCCACAAAACTGCTCACTAAGCAGTCATGACAGAGCCCCCTCCGTTCAGGAGCTGGGCATATTATTTTTTAAAATCTTTCCTTTTATTGATTTCACTCTCAGGTACAGAAGATGCATTACATGAAACCATAGAGCCCTCATAAACCAGCCCGCAGTGGTGTCTGTACCACAACCTCACTGCAGACACGGGAGACACAAAACATTTACTGTAAGAGCAATAAACAGGCCAAAAAGGTTGAAGAGGAAGAAAACTTGGACACGAGGCCCTCTCCCAGCAGCACCTTATTTCAGAGGAATGCAAGGGACAAAATAACAGCAGGTTTGGCCACACCGGGAGAAAACGGGGCAGGAAAACCCTCCTTTGCACTGATACGTGGGGCTGTGTTGCAAAACACCCAAAAAGCCCCAAATCAGTGCTGTGGCTACAGCTGGGAGCCATCAGAGCTGTACCAGATGAGGAAGTGAAGGGGAAGATGGGCAATGGAGAACAGCAGTGGCACCCGCTGTTGGGTGCCACCTCTCTGCCCTGCTCGGGGGGCTCTGCTGCTCCATCCCACACACCAGGACCTGTGCAGAGCAGCTGAGCAGTGCACAGTGGAGCAGGGTGTGCCCTGTGCCCTTCCAGCACCAGACTTCACTGTTCCCCCTGTCCCTGGAGCAGGGCTGTAGGGTCTGGTCAGCACCACTGTGGGAGCCTGAGACCCTTGAGCTGCATCCAGCTGCCTCCTCTGTGGGAGCCTCTGCTCACTCCCAGCCTGCTGCAGGGGAGACACATGTGGCCAAGCAAACCCCAACGGAAGGCAGGAACCCAGAGTTTGGGATTTCCCCCATACCTGCTACACAGCCTCCTGCATCTTCTACTTCTGCCAGGGATGAGCTGCAGCCACTGCTCCTCAATCCAACTGCAAAAACAAAGCAAGCAGCTGTCAGTCTGAGGGGACAGAGGCAAGGACAGCACTCCCCACGTGTCCCATCCAAGCACAGCCAGATGGAGGGAACACTAAGGGGAGCCCAGTATCCCCTGCAGACCTGGCTGGTGGGACAGCTGCACTGCCCTGATCCTTAGCATCCCTGCAAGGCCCATGCAGACTGGGTGGACCTGGCCAGACCCCTGCAGGGAACCGGGAGCCCTGGGGCTATGCAATGGGGAAAGCATCCCAGTGAGACCAGAGGGAAAGAAATTAATAAGAGTTCAGGAATGAAACAAATCATAAACCAAGTTAACACTGGGGATGTGGCCCAGGCCAACAGTGTGGCCAGCAGAGAGCTGCTCTAAGTTTAGGTGAACTTTTTATTTTTTGGGAAGATTCTCATGCACACATCCCACAAGAAAACGCACTGACCCGCTTGCTCGGACACTCTCCCAGGGAATACATGCACCACATGTGCTCGGCCTGAGGAGAAACTGCCATGGCTCAGAAGGAAATGCAGCTCCTAAACTCATCCCACTCACCACTGGGAGATGGGAGGGGACCCATGGGGCAAAGCTCAGCGGCTTCAGCCAGCCTTGTGCTGGTCATCTACCGGTGGTCGCAACCATCTGGCACTTGTGCAGACCCCCGTCACCACAGCACGCTCCCATGAAAGGAACGGTGCTGAACAAAAGGGAAACTGAGGCACAGAGGCCAGCACCCGCTCTTCAAACACACCATGAGCTCCCAAGCTGCAGCCTCACCCCCAGCACCTGCAACAGAGCGAGGAATTGTGCTCAGCTTTCCGGCGTCCTCATCCTCTGCTCCAACCACAAAACCAGCCTTTCTCCCCCGGCTGCCTCCCCTCCCACAGCCAGCTCATTTCCTGACATTACAAAATTCGGCCTGAACAAAGCCGGGGTGAGGAGCGCGTGGCTCCGTCCAGGGGGGCACCTTCCTCTCGCTCCCGAGGAGCCAAGCGGAAGGGACGCCCCTGAACAGCCGAGGTGTGAGCGGCTTTCCAGCCTCAAACCTCACAGCACTTGGGCTGGGTCCTGTGAATGGACCAGTCACGATGATTCCCTCACCAGGACAGACAGATGAGTCTGCCTTCCACAACAGGGGAGCAGAGGGAAAAGGATGGGGGGGCTCCAGCTACTGCAGCTACTCGCACCCATTACTCCCAGACCAACCTGTCACCCCCCAAGGGCCACTCCTTTATTTCCCTGAATAAAACAGAGTGTCCTACAGAATGACTGACCACCTGGGGACAGGGACATCCACAGAAGCAGCACCACCTTGCAAGCGCCACACTTCCAGCCAGGTCGAGGGAAGTGGGTTTATTGCAAAGGGTCTCTCAACAGGTTCCTGAACCTCCTCTTGGTGTCCAAGTAGCTCTCACTGGTCTCAGCACTGCAGTGCCTTGCAGGGCTGGTGCCAGAGCCACGTGGGGACCAGGGACCACAGGCTGGGCTGATGGAGGATGTGGCCGAGGTCTGCGCCCAGGCTGGCTCTGCTTTGGGGGACCTGGGTTCAGCTCTGCAGCCCACTAGGATGCAATAGGGGACATGTGGCCAGGCAAGACCTCATATGTCTGTACAGACAGTTGTCTCCTCTCAGTGGGAGACGCCACTAGACAAGCCAGGAATGTCCATTTCCACGGGCTCCAGGATCCCCATGGTGCCATGGGACAGCCGGCACAGCCACAAAGTCACCACTCACAGACTCTTGCACTGACAGCACTGCCCACGGCTGGGTGACATTCCTGGCTCCCACAGCCCACCAAGCCATCAGGATGATGACTTCTGGACAATACCTGACCCCACACAGCCCCTGGCCGTGCCACAGTCGTGACAACTAACAGCAGTGCCTTTGCCAACCCAATCTGCCAGGTGAGCCGCCCCTTGTCGGGCCAAGGTGGGGAACTCCAGGGGGAGCAGGATTGGTCTTGGGGTGTTCAGCCTGCAGGCAGTTCTGACATTGCAGGGCTGCAGCCCAGTGTCATCTGAGACAGGGATGAACAGCAGCCATGGGGTGACAGTCCTGAGACCCCGACCCTCTCCAGCCCAACAGCTCCAGGGCTGCTTCACACCCTGACCAAATGCAGAAGGTGTTGCCCTTTGGACCTGGTGGTACATCCAACACCAGCAAACCCCAGTGAACCCCTAAGTCCCTATTTTGTAACATTTTGAGCTGGTACAAAGGAGCAAAGCCCCCACTAACTGGCACTGCCAGCTCCCTTGCCTGTCCATGCACGTCCTTTGCCCTGCCAAGTGAGCATCCTGGCACTGCTCCCAGAAACTCTGAAGTATTTCAAAAGGTGACCTGCACAGTGACAGCAGGCCCTCTGTGAGGGGCGGGGGCTGGGTCAGGCCACTGGCCACCCCCAGGGCTCCTGGGCAGTTCCCAGGTCTCACCACACCACATACATGCCTTCAAAGCTTTCTTGTTATAAACAGAGAAAATGCTGCCCAGGGAAGAGGAGAAGTATCATGTTTTCAAAATGTTCTGTTATTTTATAAGCTGAGAGGAAGAAAACACATAGGGGAGGGATGGAGGTGGAAAAAGCAAGCAAAATCCCCTTTCTGAATGAAAAAAGAAGGGGAGAGAAAGGGGTAAAGACAAGACAATCTTTGTGTCCAGCTTTGGGGCAGAAAATCTGAGCAGGTGCTAACACTGTTCCTACTCGAAAACCAAAGCTTTGGTTTCACAAGTAACAAATCAAAATTCCTGAGGGCAGAAGAATGAGGGGAACCTCCTGAGACCCCCATTTTTAACTGAGGCAGTTAGGCTGGCACAACCCGTTATGCAAAGGCAGCAGATGCTGGGAGCTGCTCCAGCCAGCCCATAAGGATCCTGAAGGATGTGCAGGAATGGCTTTTGGTGACTTCCCTGGACATCTGCTTAGCTAATGCTTAGCAGCCTCTGTGCCACAGCTGGTCTTTGCTTACATCCTCAAACACATACATATTCCCACATATGTAACTCCCAAAAATATATATATTCCTATACACATAGTCCTCTCAAAATACACGTATTCCCATATATGTAGCCCACCAAATATACATATATATTCCCATATGTATAGAAAAACCCCCAAATATATATTTATTCCCATGTATATAAACCCCCAATAGATACAACCCCTGCCTACATCATATATACATACAATACCCCCAAATAAATAACCCATGGCCACTGCCATGGGAACTTCCAAGCACACAGCTGGGAAGTCAACGGGAGATGGATGGGCAGAGCAACCAGCTGCGGAGCTGGAGGGGCCAAGAGGGAGGCGCAGATTGTGGAGGGGAAGAGCCGTGACCGCAATCTCTCCTTCCTCTTTTTTCATGTTTCCTCTAGCAACGGGCTCGGGGGTGCAAACATTTGGATGCCAAACCCGAACTTCCCCACCTCAGGCTGCCGACCCAGCCCACCACTCTTCTGCCAGGTGCTCATGGACTCCCACCCCAAACCAGGGAGAGCCCAGATGCCATTTCGCAGAGCTGTGCCGTGTCAGTCTCAGGGAGTCCCAACAACAGCAAGAAGCAGACAAAATTAAAAATAAAATAAAATAAAATAAAATTTAAAAAAGAAAAGAAAAAAAAAGGAAAAAAAAGAAAAAAGTACTTTCTCAATTTTTCTCCATTCTTCTCCACGTTTTCTCCATTTTCCCAGCCCATGAACTAAAGCATCTCAGCCATGGCCCAGGTTTCAGTTTGCACCGGCCACTGGGAATATCCCCAGGGTTTAATTAGACCTGTTGAGCCTTTTCCAGTTGGGTTTCCTCTGGCGTGACACCAAGAGGTGGGAAGGAACAAACTGGGAGAGATCCCACTCCAAGCAGGAGTATCAGGCAGGACAGGCTGGCAGTTGACACAGTGGGGAACCCCAGCTCCCAACCATCCAGCGGTGCCAGAGTCACAGCAGCACAGCACCAGGGGCTGTGGAAAGGGGGGCAGGTGGGGGCCAGGAGAAGGAAATCCACCTCCAGTGGCACTGGAGGCTCAGCTGCCCAGTGTGACAGTGCAGCAGTGAGCAATGACCAAGAACCACGGCAAGAGCCGGCTGTGCCAAGGGCACATGCACAGGGTGACCTCCACCACTGGAGCTCCTCCAAACCCCACACGGGGATGGGGTGAAGATACCCCACATCAAGGCAGGGTAGGAATTGTGGGGGCTCCGGCCCCTGCTCCACCAGGTCACCTTGCAGAGGCATTGCCTCACAAGGGCCCCAGCATGGGACCAAATCCAGCCTGTGGATTTGGACAGGGGAGCTGGAAGTCACTCTCCATGCTCGCTGAGCCACGCTCCAGGGAAGGCCAGAGCAGCACAGTGGCACGGCTGTCACTGCACATGTTGCAACAGTGGCTGCTGGCCCTGCCAGGACCTAGGGGACATGAGGGGGTGTCAGGGGGGCGGCACAAGTGCAACCGTTGGAGCCGCCAAGTTTCACTCTCGCTGGCTGAGTTCCCCTTGGGCAGCAGAGATGCAGAACTGAAACCTCCAGCTGTATGGACGTGGGGGTGGCTGGAGGTGCAGGAGGGCTGGGGACCAGCACGGCTTTCAGAGCAAAGCCACGCGCCACCACACCAGTGACCAAGGGGTGCTGGGGGGACCAGGGGAAGCACCAGATGAGAGGCAGAGAGGGATTTCATTCTATGATTCTGTATGATCTAGTTGAGGTGTTAGGGCTGGGTTGGACTCGATGATCTTGAAGGTCTCTTCCAACCTACACATTCTATGATTCTATGATTCTGTGATTCTATGATTCTATTTCCTCTGGCTCACGTTGCCCATCTTACTTCTGCCCTCTTTGCTCAGCTGGGCTACCCATGTCCTTGCACCCAGCACATCTGGTGGGAGCAGAAATATCCCTGGACATGCAGATACCCACACCTAGGCAAGCTCCAGCTGGCATTTCCCCACTCCACGAGCCTGTCCAGGGGCTGACACTGCTGCAGGACAATGCAATCCCAGTCCACTGGGCAAGTGCTGGTCAGCAGGATCGTGACTGCCTGCATGGAGTGGTCCCAGCACCAGCAGCACCACCTGCATCTCCTAGCGCAGGGAAACTGAGGCACAGAGAGGGGAAGCGAACGGCAGAGCTGGACACACACAGGCATCCCCCAAATCTCAATTTCCACCCCGTGAGCAAGCCACTCACCTCCCCTCATCCCAACCTGCAGCACAAGCAAGACCCCAAAACTGACCCCAGAACCCCCAAGGACAACATGGGGGCTCCCATGAGAGCACAGGTACACCAAGATGTGGGTGCCCCGTACTCAAAGCACCGAGTGCTTGCCCTCACCCCGGTGACAGTGACAATACTTCAGGCCACATTGCCACCTGCTGGCACCAGCCCTGGGGGCCGAGGGCACCGGCACCTTCCTTGATGGGCACAGCAAGTGGCTCTGTGCTGGGTACCAGGTCTGGGTACAGGTTCAGGTTCGGGTACAACGGGCCACTGCTACATCCAACTGGAGCAGCCACTGCTCACTTTCCTGAAGCAATTTTATCCAACTTCATGGCAACCTGGGACGGTGCATGTGCAACCCAAACCCACCCTAGAGGTGCCAAGAGGGGCTGCTCACATCCCCCACACTCTCTGGAGCACCATGTCAAAGTGCTGCTCCAGGGGTGCAGGAGACTGCACAGCAGCAGCGACAGCTGCTCCAGACCTGCAGTTCCTGCTCCTGCTGGCATTTCCAGGGCAGAGGTAAAGCAGAGATGGCACCATCATCTGTTTTGCCCCTCAGACTCCCCGCAAGCCTTTCTGATGCCCCAACGACCTCTCCTGTCTGCTGCTGCCTCTCCTCAGAGGCAGGGATCCAATTCCCACCTGTCTCTCAGGCCACACTCTCCCTTCTGTCACAAGGGGGGACTGATCCTCTGCCACTGCTCTGTAGCTGTCCATGCCTCCAGCCATCCACGTTTCCCATCCACACCAACCCCACATGAGGCACGGGGGAGTGGAAAACCCACCCGACATACATGAGCAATTAATTCCTGACACTCCATGGCCACTGACCAACACAACTGCCCATGAGTTACCCAATCAGAGCAGGAGGAAAATCAACACAGATTGTGGTTCTTCAACATACACATCGAGAGCCACCACTGTCCCTGGAGGGCAGCAGGTCTGGGAGGCCCTGGCAGGGGTGACAGGCACAAGGAGCAGGTGGGTGATGTTGGAAGGGACCCCACCCACAATCTCATCCCAGCACACCTCTACACACATCAGCACCAGCCTGGCCACCGCCAAAGGCCTTGCTGCAGGCAGGTTCACGTGTTTGCAGCACCGACGTGGATCCACGTCAGCGGCTCATGGAAGGCACCAGGAGCTGCCATGTCTAATGCCCACCATGGGCAAAGCACACGGAGCCCTGGCAAGTGTGTGCCAGCTCCTCTCACCTCCCACTTTGGGAAGGATCCTGCATTCAGCAGGTCTCCAAGGACCCCATGGGAGTTGCCCCAGGCAGACACAGCACTTCTCCCTCCCAGAGTCTGGGAAGCCAGTCACTCTGGGTGTCTCCACCCTTGCTGGCACCGAGGCCAGCTCAGCCCCAGCCCCAGGTCTGGCTCTGCCAGACAGGTCCAAACTCCAGGGCCACAGCGTGAGGTGTGGCCAAGCAGCATGTGCCGAGCCTGGTGGGAGAGAGCACAGGACACAACCACCATCACTAAGAGCAAAGCCCAGGCCCCTCATGGCCTTGCTCTGCCATCACCTGAGTCAGGAACCGCCAACCATGGGGACCTCGTTCATTGCCACAGCCTCAGCAGGTGGTCAGGCTACCACTGGTCACTCATCCTGGCCTCTCCCCATGGAAACCAAACAAACATCATCACCCGTGTCCAAAACGTCCAGCCCGTCCATCTCCCCACTCTGACAGATGGTGGCAGGTCCTAAGACACCTCTCAGCTGCAGCTGGGTGACATGCTGGGCTGGCAGAGAGCTTTCCCAGCGTGGGCTGCCAGATGATCCCCCCAAATCCCTTCCAACACCACTGCAAAGGCAGAAGGAGAAGGTGGGCACATGTAAGGCAGGGGGACCAGGCAAACCTCCCCCTGCCCCTTGCTGCTGTCCCACACTCCAGGGAACAGCGACAGATCCTGCTCAGCCCTGTGACCCTTGCTGGAAGCTGAGAGCTTTTTTTAAACCTGTTTACAAGGGCAAAAGTCGCAAACAAGAAAAGAGAGCTCCTTGTGGGGAGGAGAGGGGCTCCATGATCAAATACCAGCACCTGGGAGACTCACACTTAACTCTGGGTTGTGCCACGGCCCCTCCAGTGTGTCCACAGTGGAGCCAGCCATGGCCAGGGCTGCTGCCTCCAGCACCCTTCAACAACCCCTCCTGGCTCCAGCACCCAGCCCAGCAGTGCCAGCCATCAGCAGCAGCACCGTCAGACAAACCCCTGCAAGCAGCTGGATAATCACCTGGCACAGACAGATCCCAGCCAGAGTCAGGGCTGCTCGGCCTTGGAAGGCAAAAAGGGTGCTCACCGCACAGCCAGCGTGCAAACCCTGACCCCTCACACTAACTCAGAGGCCCGTGGCTGAGCGTGGCTCTTGACTGGCTGCAAAGGCAGGGCTGCATCCAGTAAAGCAGGTGTCACATACTGATGGAGCAAGGCTTTGCCACCCGGCTGCCTCTGAAAACCCAGCAGGGGAAAACCCCGAGCCAGACACAAAATCATCCCTGGGGTTACCCAAATCTCCCAGTTCAAGCCCCAGCTCCCTTTGCATCCTTGGCAAACCTCTGTGGGGAGAGTGCCTACTCCCCAAACTTCAGATCCACTATTAAAACAACAACAACAACAACAAAAGATTAAAATATTTCTCCCCAGTGAAGTGCAGAGAGAAACACTCGCACATTCGGTGCCGTCGTCAGCAACTCCTACACCACCCCCCACGTACACCATTGCAAGGGGTGAGCAGAAGGGGGGTTTACAGGCACCTACAGAGAAAAAATAAGATTTCTGCGTAATTTGGTTAATCAGTCAACCGAACAGCATGAATCCATAGGAGACTGTCCATAGGAGACTCCCCAAACAACTCAGTCGCCCGTGGGGCAACAAAACCTCCGTGGCCGGTACAAGCATCACCTCCCTCCAACGGAACCACAGCAGCAATCCTTGGGAAAGTTCCAAATCCCAAATGCTACTCCATGTTTGAACATACTGGCAACGGCAAATGCAAATGCAAAAAAAACCCCCAAAAAACAAAGGGTTTACCAAGGCTTGGAATCACCAGAAAAACTCATAGTGCTGTCAAAGGGGACCCAGCAGTAGTACATGGACCTCAGCATCTTCCCCTCAAAATCCT
>VZDJ01000251.1:442165-494458 GCA_008694505.1 Cyanoderma ruficeps | reverse complement strand
GAAGGGAAGGGGCTCACTGGCCCAGAAGCCAATTACAACAAATGGAAAGTGTTTTGCTTTTTAATCTCATGATTTTTTTAGCTAATCTCTCCTTTGGAAAGGGACGATCAGCTCAGCAGCAGGATGCTGCCAGGGGGATATAGCACGTGTGGAGTCCCAGCTGGAATGGAAACTCAAGTCCTTGCTCTCCAATCCTGTCCTTTTTGGGTGGATTTATCCTGATTTTTTCTCAGAATGACTGTACAGGGGCAGAGAAACAACAGCAAAACTTTGGGAAACTTCTGAACAGGGGATTTTGCTGTGTTTCTGTCTCTCTTTTCTGAAGTGGGGAGTTTTCTCTTTTCAAAATACTCTTTTCACTTTGAGTTTTTCACCAATTTGCACATGAGCGTTTGGAGGTGGGAAAACCCTCCACAGCCCCTGCAGGCCCTTCTGCTTCTGTGGGTTTTGCTCTCCTTGGGAGAAAATCCAAGTCCTATTGCTCACCTGCCCAGAGATCATGCAGTCACAGAATTATAGAATCATTGCAGTTGAAAAGGACCTTTAAGATCATCAAGATGATCCTTTTCCTGCTGCAAAGGAAGTTCCATTCTGGGGAAGTTCATAAAAATGAGAAGTTTTAGAAGTGAAAAGGACCATGCATACCCCAAAATGGATTTGTTTCCTTCTCCAGCCCTGGGCAAGACCTCGACAGGATCCAGCAGAAGGGGAAAACCAGAGCCAGCAGTCCAGGAGAAGGCAGGACCCTCCTCGTCCGCCACCACCAGACAGCACACCGGAGCAGGGAACCAGCTGGAGCCTCTTCACCAACCCAGACTCTCCCAAGCACGTGAAGAGCCAGAGGAGGGAGGAGGCCGCTGGATGCCATCCCCAGAGCCCATAAATTACAGCAGGGAACAGAGTTGCATTTGCCCTATTTCTTATCTGCCTGGAAATTGCGCTGCTTTCCCAGCTGCAAAGGCAGCTCTGTTCCCAAGAATTTCAGCAAAGCCATGACCTCTTTCCAGGATCGTACAGTATATGGTGGCGGGGAGCCAGGGCTAATTATAGGCACAGGAAAAGGGGAGAGAGGCATTTGGAAAAACTCTACCTTCCCAGCCAGGGGAACGGGGCAGCACGGCCGCAGCCAAGCCCCTGGTGGGAGCACCCCAAAGGGCTGCAAAACCCAGGGAAGGAGAGCAAATCTGAGGGATCCAGTCCTCCTGGACTTCACTACCCTCATTTTCTTGCAAGATGAAAGCCAGCATAACTCTCATCTCAAAATACTTCACAATTCCAAAGTGCTCTGGTGTAGAGGGGAAGCCCCTCAGGGGGAGCAGGATCCCTGCTGCCCCAGCACAGGACAAACATCAGTACAGCACCTCCCCAGCCATGGCAACAATCAGAGTCTGTCAGTCCTACATCCAGAACCTGAGCAGCTTGGGCTCCCTGCAGAGACCCCCTCTCGCAAAGGTGAACAATGCCACAAGCTCCCCAGTGTGCCCTTGTGCCCCAGCACTGCCCAAAAGCACGGCTTGCAGAGATGCTCCCCAACCTGGAGGCAAATAAACACGCATTAATTTAAATGCCAGCCAAGGCTCTCAGGCAAAGCCATGTGCAGGCTTACAGCCGAGTTCATTGTCACTTGGTGAGCAATGTCACAGGAGCCACCTCCCTCCCCCGACCCGCTGCAGAAGTGGACAAGGACATGGTGACACATGTGCCCACGAGACCTTCCGGCAGGGAGGAGGCTGGGCAGGAAAGCACAAAACAGGCAGCAACTCTTTTAACCACCAACCTTCTCTTCAGAGCCACATTTCTGTACAAAACCAAACCTGGGGAAGGTAAAAATCCCACCTAATGTTTTCTTAGAGAAAGGAAAAGGAAAAGCCGGCAACCTTCTCGCTTGCCGCAATGGTTTTCATTTTCCAGCAAATTAACTGGAGTCTCGACTCTGGCTGCTGGCATATCCCCTCCCTGCCTGCTCGCTGCCGTGTGTGCCTGCGCATGTGGCAATGTGTGGGTGTGTGGGTTTTGTTTTGCTTTCTGCACCGGCTCTGCAGACCATCTCCTGCTCTCGCCGATCGCAGCCTGCAAGGCTCAGCCCAGCTGCATTATCTGCCAGGGTGGACTTCCCACTTCTCCCCTGCGCAGCCACTCTCCTCCTCCAAGAACTTCAAGAAACATGGCTTGCGGGTATCCCAGCCCTCCGGGTGCAGCAGAGCTGTGGCCATTGCCAGTCACTCCGAGAAAGGTCCCTGTGTGGAGGGGAGGGTGCCAAGGCTGGGAGCTGCAGAGTGCTGGCACGGCTGTGCCCTCTGGGGCCGGGGACTGGCAGCACCAAGCAGAGCACCAGTGGAGCTTCCCAGCAGGAGAGCACCTCTCACTACAGCAGGGAATATGCCTGTACATGCCGCGTCCAACTGATACTCTTTTCTAATACTAGTGTGGCAGTGGGAAGGGGGATCAGTGCACATCAAGTTTGTCCCGTTCCTGCCGAGACTCTTGGGATCACCTTCCACCACCTTCCTGGATAATAACCCCAGTTAAAACCTGCCCCAGGCACCCAGCCCCAACGCTGCAGGTGGTCCTAGAAACACTCCAAAGACTGACCAAGCCTTGGTACAAACCGAAAACCAGCACTTTCTACATGATACCCCTCCCCAGCTCCAACACTCCCGATGGGCACAGAAGGCATGGAGAGGAAGGTGAACAGAAACAACTTCCTCACATTTCGCGCTGTACCTCCAGCGCCCAGCACCCCCCCAGCACCCTCCCCACCCCAGCAGCAGGACGGAGCACGGACACACATCCCCGCAGAGCCGAGCCCACCTCACCGGCACATCCCGGCGGAGCACGCGGCCTCGGCGGGGCGGACACGGCCCCGGTCCCACCCGGCTCCGCGGGCGCCGCCACGCACGGCTCAGCCCTAACGGGATAACAAGCTCACAATGAGATCCTAATGAAGGATTAGCGAAATACAGTTTAAAGAGATTAAGGCTGGGTGCAGCACTGAAACTTTTTTATTTATTTAATTTTTTTTCCTGAGATCCCAGCAGATGCGAGACACAGATTACAGCCAACATGGATGGAGCTGGCATTTGCCACTGGCTCCAGAGACTCGGGATGGTTTTTGCATCACATTCATGCAAAGAGGGGCCAGGGCTGTAAAAAGGATGGAGGAACGCACAAAAAAATGGCTCGTGGCGCCTGCAAGCCCTGCCCAAGGCACTTCACAGCCAGCCAGAGGCTTCCTTCATTTCTCCCCTCCCACACCAGTCCCTTCCCATCTGCATCCCAGCTGTGCCCAATGCTCTCGGTCCCGCTCATAATGACTGTTGATGTTATCCGCCCGAGCCAGAGCCTTCCAAGGAGCCCCAGGGAAGCAGGTACTCAACTCTCATTCAGGGAAAGTTATTAATAGTAATTTCTTGGCTCCACACAAACAGAGCAAGAAGTCAGCCCTGGCCTGGAAGAGCTTGGCGTGACTGCCAGCCCCACGTGCTCTGAAAGGTCAGGAGTCTGGTTCGCCCCCAAATCAAACGAGGATGTTTAAAATAGAAGGCAACACATCTGGGGTTGCTTTTTGGCTTGTTTTGACCACTCATATTTTTTTCTGCAACCACCAACACCACCAATTTTGTCCTCCTGAGAAAGGGCAACGTGACTGTCGCCCCATCACAGGAATCCAGGAGTGGGAATTCGCTAAACCAGCCCCAAGAGCGCCAATGCTGAGGGGGAAACAGGCAAGGCTGGTGCTGGGGACAGGCTCGTCCCGTGAGCAGCAGGGCAACTGCTCAAACCCACCCCTCATTTCAGCCAAGTCCTCAGAAACCACACGACAAGAGGGAGGTGGGGAGCTGAGAAACATCCCTGTTGAGAGACTACAAAACAAATCAAATGAAGATGTTTGGAGCAGATCCAGATGTTTATTAGTGACGCACATGGAGGTATAAATAATTATCCGGTAGGAATTTTGTTCACAGGCAGCTCTCCCTTATCTAATCAGATCTCAGTGCGACACGGCCCCAGCCTCCCCCCGCTTAAAAAGTCTTGAGAAAACCAGATGCAAAATAAAAAAAAAACCTCACTAGGGGCACCAATTTAATCCCATTAATCACTGGATACTGGGAGCAGAGCTGCCACCACTCAGATCTCATCCAGGCACAGCTTAAGGGAGGATTTTTCCTTCCAGCAGGAGCACTGGCAGAGGGTCAGATCCTGCACAAGGGTGCAGAGAAGGGCCAGGAGCTGAACCCTTGCACCCTGCCCCATGTCCAGCACCAGGTACGGGTAAAGTGGCATCTGTGAGGACAGGAGCCACCGTGGCACTGGCTGAGCCCCTCCACAACCGTGCAGGGAGCTGGACAAACTCTCGCCTGTAACAAACCAACTGCTTAAAATACCCCGGCCAACAAACCCCTCCCTTGTCTGGCTGCGTGGTACCGACCGGCCTCTCCAGTGCCCGGACACTGCAATTACCTAAAAATAAATGGACCACAAACCTCGAGAGGCCAAATGGCTGAGGGGGATGAGGACAGCAGGGAACGTGCCCCAGCAGTACCAAGCCTGGCTGGAGGGACCAGCAACCATGAGAGGTTGTCACAGCACCACCACAAAGCCCAAGCCAAAGGGTTCACATGCAACCAAAAAGTAGGTAGAAAAAAAGGCTTTAACAGCTCAAAAACATCACCTGAGCTGATTTTTCCCAGCCCTTAGCATCACCGAGCCCATGGGAGGTGCCGACCCACTGAGCTGCACCGCCACTCCCTGCATCAGCAGCCCCTCACCCTGCCAACCCCCGCCGCCAGCATTTCCGATGGTTTTCCAAAAATTTAACCAACCCAACCCACCATAGGCGAGGCTGCAGAGGGTTTTGCAGAGGCCAGAGAGGAGCAGTGTTGGAAACTTACTGTAGGAAATTGGCCGCTCGGCTCCAGCTCCTTGTCCCTACTGGTGGGAAAGTCTATAAATCTCTAATAAAGAAAAAAAAAATTCCCTCCCATTTTATTCCTTCTCTCTCCCCCCTTTCCAAAGGATTGCGAAACTGAGAGGGCAGCCAGGGCTTGGATTCGCAGCATTTCTGAGTTCCTACAGAGTCTGGGCTCCATGCCACCAGCAACAGCGGCTCTGGGGGTGTGGAAAAAGGGAGGAAAAAAAATAAAAAAGAAGAGGAGTAAAAAAAAAATATATATATAAAAAAGTCCTGTTTATTTTGGGGGATGAGAGAGAAAGCTTGCACAAAGCAGGGTGGAGGGGGAGCGAAGCTCTGGCACTCCTGCGGGCACCACCCGTTTGGGAATCAAAAAGGCTTGGTTAAAACACCTCAGCTTTGGCTGGGAATACTAAGTTTGCAGAAGATGCTCTTTCCCAGAGTGCATACGGGCAACAAGCAATCTCGTAGAGAGGGAGGCAGCACCTCCCAGAGCAGCTGGACCCCCTCAAGGGCACCCATGGGTGCCAGCGGCAGCTCTGCCCTGCCCTGCCCTGACGTGGCCCCGGGTGCCGTAAGGGGAATTACTGAAGACAGGCTGGAAGAAAAGCCTGCTCCAGCCGTGACCCAGATTCCCCTCCAGCCTGATCCCTCACTGAAGTCATAATCCTTGGAGGGCTTCTGGTCTTTTTTTTTTTTTTTAATACATCCCTGAGCGTTGCCATGGCGACGAGGGGGATGCTATAATTTCGGCATTATAGACTTCAGCGCGAGAACAGGAGGGAGAAGGTGGTGGAAATATGGATGAGCTGCACTGGTAATACATTTAGGGGGAAAAAAAGACTTAAACAAAAAAGAAAGAAAGAACCAAGGCAGCCCCTTGGCTTGGGCAGCAGAGGCTGGAGGAGCAGGGCCGTGTCACAGCTGATGGGATGCAGGGGATCGTGGAATCATGGAACAGTTTGGGTTGGAAAGAACCCTAAAGATGGTCTTGTTCCACCCCCTGGGATGGTCAGGGACACCTTCCACTAGACTAGGTTGCTCCAAGCCCTGTACAACCTGGCCTTTGGCCCTTCCAGGGATGGGGCAACCCAGGCAACCTCTACCAGGGCCTTACACCCTCAGAGGGAGGAAATTCTTCCCAATATCCCACCTAACCCTGCCTTCTTTCAGCGTGAAGCTGTTCTCTCCTCAACCTGTCATCCAGGCCCTTGTTCAAAGTCATCTCCAGCTCTCCTGGAGCCCTTTAGGCACTGGAATTTGCTCTAAGGTTTACCTGGAGCCTTCCCTTCCCTGGAATGGGGGCTTGTTCCTGTCCCTCAGCCAGAGTACCCACTTTGGGGCATCACTGGGGCAGCATCTTCCCTGGGCATGGATACTCCAGACCCTGCAGGGCTTTGGGGAACGCAGGCTGCCACCTTCCCAGGACACAGCGACAAGTCCTGAATCCCCCAGAAAACCTTATGGAACCCGAGGCAGTCCTGAGCAGGAACACCCTACTTTGGGGTGGCCTTAGCCCAGCCCACCACAGCTCAGCACCCAGCCAATGCCAAAACTTTGCAAAGAAGGAGCTCCAAAAGAGCTGCCCTGCCCTTTTTACCTCTATTTCCTACCACTTTCCTTTCCACCTGCTTTGCCCATAGCAGGCCCCCAAGGTATCCCACTGCAAGCAGGATGTGGGAGACCCTATGTTCCTGTCCAGCCCTCAGATGGAATAAAACCCACCAGTGCCTGTGTTTTCACAAGGGCATGATACATCTCTGGGTGTTGTTAACACCACACCACCTTGGTCCAGCCCTAGAGAGCCCCTGGGCTGGTGTCTGGCTGGTAGGTGACCTACGATTCCACAGGAGGGATGAACCAGGAACCCAACAGCTTCAGCCCCCCCAGACCCAAGGGACTTCAAGCTCTCCAGTGGCACAGAAATAGCAAAACTGTTCAAACAGAAGCCAAACCAGTTTTAGCCACGTTTCCACCCCGCTCGCACCCCTTCCCGCCCCATTGCCAGGCACTGAACCGGCACCTGCTGTGACGAAAAATTTCCGAAAGATGCACAAATAAAAATAAGATCACACACAAACACCTCTGCCCAAACCCAGACCAATGGCCCATGGCCCCATCACAAGAAAGACAGGCTGCCAGGAACTCACGGGGTCCCAGAGGAAGCCACACTGCCCTGGGGGATGCCGGGTCCACACTACGCGCAAGTGGGGAGGTGAGAAGAAGCCCCGGCCTGGTGCGCAGCGCTTGGCACCGCACTCTCTGGCCATGCAGCCTGCACCCCTCAGCCTCTCGGAGGGGTGGGAGAGACATCCTGACCACAAAACCCAGGTGGCCAGTCTCAGGGGCACTGAGACAACACTGTCTCAGTCCTGCACTGGAGCCCTGGTGCCTGGGCACAGCTCAGTGGGGATCCTCGAAGGGCACCGTGATGCTGGGACAAAAGGGTGTCCGGAGCTCTAAAAGCCTGAATAAAACCACAGCACATCACAGCAAAATGGGAGCTCCAGGTCCAGGGTGGCAGCAAGTGCCAAGGAACCCCCACCAGGACTCAACGTGCTCGCTCCTCACTGCAAAAAAATCTCGTATAACCAGTGGAAAAAATATCGTGACTGTTTAGTTTCCATGCCCGAAGAGGAGCCAAACTCCCAAACTCCCACCTTCAGCATCTGACCTGTCAGGCCTTGGGCCATCGGGGCGCTTTCAGAAGTGCCCCGAGCTCCAAATTTAGCCTCAAAGGTATTTATCTCTGAGAAGCTAAAACCAAAGCTGCATTTGCATAACAAAAAGACCCCGATGATGCTCGGTGCAAGTGCTGCTGGCAGGGGAGAGGACATGCAAAGCAGCCTCTCTCGCCAAAGGCGCTGAAGGTCACCCAGGCAGATGCTGAGCTCGCCATGGCTGGTCCTCTCCACTGGAAAGGACAAGGAAAGAACATCTTCCCATAAGGAAAGGATCTTCCCAACCTTCCCACTTGCACCTCATCCAGCTGGAGCAGCTCTCTCTAGCACAAAGGCAGGTGTGAAATCCTGCTCGCTAAAGCACACATTCACATCTGGTCCTGAAGTTGAAAGACCTGAGGGCAACTAACAGGATTTTTCCAAACTCTCTCAATCTGTGTTGAGAGCTGGGCTCACCATTTTCCTCTCCTGGGTGTCAGTGGCTGGCAGGAGGACAGGAGGCTTTGTCTCCTCAGGGGCAGTGCCCATGGAGAAGCAGGAGGTGAGGAACCCAGCCCCTGGCCTTTCCCCAGCACCACCCGAATGCAGCTCCCATCACCCCTGGGGCCCCCAGGAGCCACCAGGAGCTCACCCCATCAGGACCCCCACCCCTCCCACGGGAGCAGGAGGAAGGCAGAGCAGCTCTGTGCTCAGCTGTCTGACACAAGGTCAGCACCTGCTGCCACGCTGTGCCCGCAGCTCAACCCAGCACCTGTCCCGCTGTTTTGGGACAAAGTCCCTTCGGGAACTGGCACCACCCGACTCTCCGTCTCCTCCTTATCTCACACTGACTTAATCCCCTCCTGCCCTACCATGCCCACGGCTCACTGAAAGCTCAACTGCACCAAAACCCCAGGGCATCACACCGAACCAAATAAAGCATCACTGTACCCCAGGCCGCCCCAAGAGCCAGATGTTCACTTCTCACCCCCCCCCGCAAGGAAACGCCAGCTCTGGGGAGAGGATTGATGGAGGAGCAAGAAGCAGCCACCAGCTGCCGCGGGAAGAGGCCTTGGCTGCCTTCACCACCAGCATCTTGCTCCAACCATTTGTTCTGCTTCTATTTTCGAAAGCGCTGGGGCTCAGCGCTCCGCAGATCCCAGCCTCCCTCCCAGCCTCCCCACTGCCGAGCAAGGCGACAGATTTCTGCTAAGAGGTAACACCGGCTCCACTCCCCATCTTGGCAGCAGCATCCACACAGGACTGGGGATATTTTTGATCGAGCGAGCCGAGAGGTGCTACTTTTCCCGGCGGCTCGTTGTCGGCGAGTGGGAAGGGCGGCCGTGCCGAGTCAGGGAAGGTTGAGGATGGATCCGTGATTGATCCCTGTGCCCAGAACTCTGGAGATGGGACGTCAAATCCTCCTCAGTCATGCAAAGCGAGATGTCCAGTGGTACATGGAGCTCTCTGGGAAAGCATCACCCAAGGGAAGAGGCTGGAGATGAGGCCTGACTTTGGCTGCATGCCAACCCCCCGAGCTCTTGCGGGAGCCCCTACACCAGTCCACGCTCTCAGAGGAGAGCTGGCATGCACACACTGTCCATGTGATCCCAAGTGCTGCTCCTCACTGGAATACTCAACAAAAAACTGCCCCAAGCCCATGTCCAAGAAGGCCCTGCCTTCACCCAACCCTTCCACATCCTGTTCCAGTTACTGAAACAAATTTGCCGCTACCACAGGGTTTTCCTAGGGGCAGAGGTATGTCTCCAGGGAACATGTGGTTTATCCCCTGGGATAAACCCAAGGGTTGGAATGAAATGATTTTTAAGGTCCCTTCCCACCTAAACCATTCCATGAGTCTGCAATAACTGTGCCTAGAGGCACCTCCTCACCTCCACGACCTCCCCAGCGGTGCCAGCACCGGAGACGCTTGGAGACACACAGACACTTTCCTTTCCCCCATGGTTCTTCCAGCAAGTTCTGAGCTGGTCCAAGCGCTGCATGTCAGGCTCCATATCCAACAGAGCCAAAGCCAGAGCTCCCTGCAGGGGAATTCTAAAGGCCAAAACTCCGCACACAGTTCCCAGCAGGGGGAGGGTGCTCGTGGCAGAGCCGGGCACCAGCAACACCGGGATCTTTTAACAAGCCGCAGGGTCTTCAGCCACTCCAACCTGACACCCGTCATCACGCCAGGCAGCACCAGGGTCCCCACCCAGAGCAGGTGTCATGGGTGCCACAGGACGCCGCACCCCAGGGATGGACACCATTCCCAACCACTGGCATTTGACAAAGTGTGCTGTTCCTCCCAGGACTGGCAGCTCGCTCAGATGCCAGCAAGAAGCCTGCGGGTGCCAGGTCCACGGGGACATTTATCACGATATTTAGACAAAGCACGACAGCTCAAGCCTCACCTATAGTTACACAAACACACAGCCACCCTCTGCCTCTGTACACCCAAAATGGGTGAAAAATACCCATTTCTTGGCCGTCCCAAGCTTGCAGAAGGTCCTTCGCCATGGATGGCCCCATGGACCAGGAGCAGCCATGCCTGGACCCTGATCCCTGCTATTCCCTGCCCCAGCCCCTCATCACAGTAGTTTATCTCCTGCTCCCAGCACTGAGCCCAGCAGCTGCAGGGCAGGATGGTCTCGGTGACTGCCCGTGCAAAATCAAAAAGGCTGGTCGGTAAAAATATTTTGTCCACATTCTTTATTGTAAATTTTTTTCTTCCCTGCCAGTGGAAACTCCTGCTGCAGCACCATGTCTCAAGGTTACTGCTAGGGGTGGGGGAGGATTTCAGGTTTTACAACTGAAAAATTCCAGACAGAAACCCAGAAACGTTGCCAGTCTTTTACTGAACAGAAGTTCTTTATCCAATTAATTTATTTAACTTTTTGGGTTTTTTACACTTAATGCAGCAAGTTTGGGTAAACTCTATTTTTTTCAGCCCCTCAAGTTTTGCCTGCTCTGATAGAAAATTCTCACTGGTGCCACTAATATTTCCAATTCTCAATTTATTTTTTAAGGAAAACCAAACCTGATGAATCTGACCTCACAAATTTTCCCCACCTGTACAACATGGGATGTGTTCCTGGGTATGGCGCCTAGCAATTTTTCCCTTAAGTCTTCCAATAACTGGAAAGGAAAAAATTTAAGAGTAAAAAGAAAAATTTCATCTTCAAAATAAGAAAAGAAAAAAGATGCTTTCAAAAAGAATGGAGGAAAATCACTTTGTTCCAAAAGGTATGTCTACTTAAAAAATAAGATGAACATTTCCAAGCAGGGCTATTCACTACCACTTCTTATATCCATCGATAACACCTTGCACCTGAAGCTCCACCACATCCTCCAGAGCAGCTATCCCCAGGCCCACAGCCTCAGCACCCCCGGGGCCGTGAGCTGCAGGATCCATCACGCAGGAGATGCTGATAATCCCCCTAAGGCAGAAGGAGGAGAGAGGAGAAGGAGGAAAACCACTAGGAATCCTAAGACGATCCCTTGGCAGCCCTGAGGTGGGCTCGGGTCAGGGACCTGGCCCCACAGGCAAGTGCTGCTTCCCAAATCTCATTACTACTTTTTGGGGATGGGAAAAAAGGTAAAAAAAATAATTCAGGAGCCACGGATTTGTCCTGCCTCCTTCCAAAAAACAAAGGCTGATGCAACAGCAGTGCTGCAGTGGGAGGTCACCCTTGTCCACAGCCCCCAGCTCCCCACCCATGCCCCAAGCACCTCAGCTGGAGGGGCTGCAGGCGCCTCCTCCTGGAAGCGGTTTGGGCTTTGTGCTGGACGCTTGCAGGAAGCTGTTTGAAGCTCTGGAAAGAGAAACAATTCCTCCTCCTCCTCCTCTTCCTCCCTGCTCAGAAATAGGTCATTTAATTACCACCTTTCCAACCCCAACCACCACTGACTCAGGACAGGAGGTGGGAGTGCTTCCACCCTGTGCCGGCTCCTGCCCAGCAGCCACTGTGCACGGCTTTGACCTCGGGCCATTGTGCCAGCAGGACTGGGCTGTCAGGGCACAGATGGCAGGGGCTCAGCTCCCCACCTCTGCATTCCAACTAGCGCTGGTCACTTAAAGCAAGGAGAGTCGGGCCATGGGTGCTGCCGACCCCCCCCACGTGCAGCCTCAGGCAGGGCCATGTGCCACCTTCAGGAAAACCAAGGCGTAATTGCAAGCTGGGAAACCCTACGTGTCCCGCTCGGCACAAAGAGCGAAACGTGCGGCCCTGGCATGGTCCAGTCCAGTCCAGCTGCTTTGGGACGGGACACCACGGTGGCTCCTGGGTGGTTTCTGCAGCCTGACACGTCCCAGCACACGCATCATCCCGCCCTTCCAGCTCGTCCTCACCGCGCACACCAGGACACCTGCCTGGCACCCTGTGGCTGCTCGGGCTCTGCCTTTGGCAGCAGAAGAGCAGCACCACACGCCCGCTCCGCTGGGCACTGGAGGGGCACGAAGCTATTTAAAGTCCCACTGGGCACCACGGCAGTACCCAGCACTGGGAACAGGCCCCCGGCAGCAGTTCCAGCATTCCAGCACTCAACCACAACCAGGATATTCGCTGTGGCCAGGCCGCCCCGGGTGACACAGATGGTGGCAGCAAGGACCCACCACCACTGCATGCACCTCAACTCACTGCCCCCTTCTATACATGGGAAGGTGCTTACCTATAGCTCAGAAGCAGCCTGGGAATCATAGAGCAGCTGCTGTGTCCCCCCAGCCTTGTCCTGACACACATGATAACAGGCCAAGCTTCCCCAAAAAACTGTTCCCACGCAGCTCAGAGACCCAAGTCCCCCATATTTTAAGACCCCGTTTAAGAGAAAGCAAACCTAGACCCCACTCCCCCAAAATAAATCACTCCAAACTGGACTATTTATCAAACCTTTGCTCTCCACGTGGGCACTTTTTTCAGGATTTTTTGAAGGATGTAGGCTCTTGTCTATTTTGCAAGTGATGGGGAGCTACAGCAGGGAGACACCAAGAGTGAGGGGAAAGGAAAAATTAAAGAAGAACCACAAGCAAAGCAAAGTGGAGTGCAAGATGCAAACCGACAGATCCGGGGAGGCAGAGCTGCTGGCAGGCAGACGGCAAGATCCATCTTGAAAGCAAAAGCAAACTGCTGCTCACACAGGCAGAGGGAAAAACCTAGAGGTCTTCAGCACTGCCTGTGCTCTGATCAAACAAAGTGATTAACAAATCTCAGCTTTTTATTGAAAGCTTCTCTAATTAGAGGAAAAAAGGAAAGGAAAAAACAAAATCAAACCCCCAGCATTCACACTGAGTGGTGAAGTCCCAGACAGTGTTGAGGGGAGGTGAGGGGGTGATGCACCCCACAGTCCTGCAGGCACGGGAAGGGCAAGCACAGCCAGGGGTACCCAGTGCTCAACCCACAGCACCAGCACGGCCACACGTTTCCGTGCCTTCCCAACCTTCTTCCTCCTCCCCTTCCTCCTCCTCACTTGCTTTCTGCTCACTGCATCAGGCTCAGCAGCAGAGCCAAACCTTCCCGGGAGCAGGACTGTCATCTACAATAGAGTCACCTCTGAACTCGGGATGGCTCAGCCTCCAGGAAGTGCCAAAATAGAGATAAAAATAAGAAAGAGCCCCTGGCCCGAGGAGTTCACCCTCTGAACAGATGGGACGGCGGCAGGGTGAGGCAGGGGGATATTTTTAGCTCTGGTTGCAGATGGGGAAGTCCAGCACAGCATCGACACGGCAGCCCCATCACCACCCGTGCAGCTCACCGTGGCTTGGGTCACCTCCGTGTGCACTCCCGGGTATTACCAGGATCGAATGGGATGCTGCCTGCTCACTTCCTAAGCCTCAGGCACCACCTTGCAGGCCAGCTCACACCATCACAGCTCCACATGGCATCTCACCACCACGGCCGGGGGCACCCAGGAGGGCAGCAGTGGTCTGGGGGATGGAGTCAGTGGCAGCAACCCACACCCCTCTCCCTCTTTCCCCTTCATTCCCAAAACGGTCACATCCCTGCAATCCATCACAGAGGAGAGATGCCACGCAGCAGCCCACAGCGGGTTCCTCCCAGCACACTCCAGGCGATGCCAACCTGACCCTGGGAAGCACTCTGGCTTGGGAAAAGCAATTTCCTGCCCCTCGCCACAGATGCTTTTCTGGGTTCAAGTGACTCGCCCAGGGTGCCAGATGCATCGCTTGTAGCTGAGCCCTCCACACCAAGCTGAAGCCCTCCTGTCCTTCAGGATGTGCCAAGCAGCATCTCCCTCCACCCTCACATCCATCCTTCCTTCGTGAGCCAGGGCCTGCACCAGCATCAATACCTCCCTGCCAGGCAGCCGCCGGCACCAGCTCCAGGCACACACCAGCACCACGGCAGCTGGGTCCCGCTCCCGTACTTTTCATCCAACACTTTCGGCTTTGTTCTCCCTCTCACAAAGCCGCCGTGAGGCTGCCCTGGCAGCACGAAGGGACCTTGAAGTGGATGCAGTTTATGACCATATTTAGGCTCCTTTATGTTGCCAGAGTCACAGTAAAGGGCTGCAGCATTAAATGAGACTCAGACCCCACTTGTTTCACTTGGCAGCCTGGGAAAAATCCACCCTGGGTGACTCCAGCACCGTCCATGCCTCCGCCCTGCCCGCTCAGGGACAGCACAAAATAGCAACAGCCCTCTCCAGCTCTGCAGTTGCACTTCCCAAGAGGAGCCAAGAGCCCCAGAGCAGCGAGGAGGGGGGGATTATACACATTAACCACCTCCCCCATTCCGAGAACACCAAAGCGTGGGGAAGCAAAGGGACGTGCCCAAGGTCACCTACTGACAAAGCCAGCATTTCCCAAGGTCCCAAGAACCCCCCAGCAGGACTGAGCACACCCAGGGACGTGACCGCTCAGCATGAGGAGCCCCCGAGCCGGTTTGTGCCAGGGGAGAGCCCAGGCAGGAGTGGAAGCCCCAAGCCACCTGACACGGGAGCTAATGCCCCTTCAACATGAGCACGTTAAATCCCTGCTGTGGCGGAGGCACCAGCGAAACCTGAGCAGTGGCCCCCACCGCCGCGGGTACATTGGCCACCTGCTCGGAGCCGGCACAAGTGCAGATGCCTCAGCTTGGCAAAGCCGCGACAACTGCAGGCGCTGAAGGGCAAGGTGATGGGGGTGGAAAGGAGAATCCATGAGGCCCATCCAGAGGTCTGTGACCTTCAAGAGCCCATGGCAGTGATCCTGAGGGCAGGGCAAGCAGCTCGCCTTGGAGCTCCAAAGAGACAGGGGCAGCGCAGCACTCCCAGGCCAGGGTCACCAGCACCAAATCAGCTCAGGGAAGGAAAGAACATATCAGAATAACCCTTACCTGCACCCAAAACCTGCACCCCTGGCCTGATGAGCGTCCCCGTGGCACTGAGGCCAGCACAGACCCTTCCCTGTCGGCAGCAAGATTTCAGGCTGGCTGTCCTGGGACAGCGGTTTGAGAACACCCACCTGGCTGAAGCAATGCCAGCCCAAAAATCCATACACAGCCACGCACTGTGGGAGGAGGGGCTTTGGAGGGACAGGAAAAGGCCTTCCCGGGGTGGGGGCAAGCAGAGGTGCTGAGCTGAAGTGCCAGGGGAATTTGCACCAGCACAGGTGTCTCTGTCCCTGCCCAGACCCCTGCCCACAGCAAGGGGGAGTCACCAGCCAAAACCGTGTGGCAGTTCCGACACTTGTAGAGGATGAAGAGGAGGGGACAGCCCAGCTGGTGGCCGTGCAGAGCTGGGGGTACCATGGAGCTCCACGGGTGCAGGGCCAAGAGCTGCCTGTGTGGCACACGCGTGTGTCTCACTGGCGATGTGCTGCTCTTGTGCGTGAGGGGAGAAAAGCAAAATAAATAAAAAAATAAAAACCAACGACAAAGCCAGAACGGTTTGGGAGCTGCAGGGAAAGGATAAGCTGCGGGCCAGCCGGCGTCACAGATGCCAAACAGCCGCAGATGCCGGATGCCCTGTCACCGCATCCCTGCTCAGCATCGCCGGTCCCTCTGGCCAAGGAAGCGCTCGGCGCCCCGGGGGGGCCGTGGCAGTGGTGACGCGGTTTGGCCCCACCACGATCCCCTGCTCCGGCCGCTGTCAGATGAAGCTGAGGCGCTGAGCCCCCCCCACCCCGGACAAACAATCCCAGCTGTCGGCTCCGGAGCCGGCGCACGGCCAAGGCAGGGACGCTCCGGGACTAGTTTTACCCTCGGCTCTCCCAAAATCTGCTCTTGCCAATCAAACCGCAGCCCCCGCCGGCACCCGGAGCCTCACCGGCGGGTCCCTCCACAGCCCCCATCACCCTATGTCCTGCCAGGGAAGGCACCCCCCAGCCCCCGAAATCCACTGGGCCCTGCTTCTCCCCGGTTCCCGCCAGGCCGCAGAGGGTCCCATTCCGGGCGGACGCAGCGTTGCGGGTGGGCTCACGGTCTACCACCACGGCAGTCTCACGGGGACATTGCCCACCGCCCCGGAGCGGAGTGGGCACCCCCAGCGCTGCCCCCACCCCACCGGCAGCACCCAGCAGGACTATCCCCGTGTGCCGCACCCGGCACCCGCATCCCGTCTTGTCCCGCACTGCCCCGTGTCCCGCGTCCCCCCGCGTCCCGCGCCGCCCTCACCTGTCCCCGCAGCGCCCAGGCCGAGCCGCCACCTCTTCCCCTTCCTCCCGCTCCCTCCTTCACCTCTGCACCATTTTGGTGACGGTTTGTTTTGAAGCCGAGGGGGGAGGAGGGAAGAGGGGGGCGCGGGGGGAGGATGTGCCACAGCCGCCGCCGCCGCTGCTCCCGCCCCCGCCCATCCCCGCGCCTCGGGGGGGCTCCGTGCGGCGCGGGGGTCGCGGGGGGGGTCCCTCCGCTCCCCCCACCCCAAGCACAGCCGGGCGTAGCGGAGCTCCGCGCCCCCCCCCAAGGCCGCCCGGGGAAGGGGGGAGGGGGGGGTTCTCGGAAGTAGCGCCAGAATCGCGAAATGTTAAAAGAAATCAAAAATAATTAAAAATAACAATTAGAAGGAGGGGGGGAAAGCCGACAGGCAAGAAGCGCGAGAGCGGGAGGGACCCACCTGAGCGGGGCGCGGACCGGCCGCTGCCGGGGCTGCGGCGGAGCCGGCGGGGAGCGACCATGGCCGGGCCCGGCCCAGCGTCAGGGGCGGCGGCGGCGGCGCGGGCGGCCAATGGCCGCGGCGGGGGGGAGCGAGCGGGGCCGGGGGGGCCGGGGTGGGACCGGGGCCAAGGGGGGCTGAGCCGGGGGGAACCGGGGCCTAGCGGGGCTGAGCCGGGGGCCGAGCCAGGCCCGAGGGTGCGCTGCGCTGGGGAGGGGAATCGTAGCCGGTGGCGGGGTGTGCTTAGCCGAGACCTCCCCTCTCCCACCCTCAGGGTCTGGCCAGGCCCCACTCCTGTTCCCCAGGGTGGGCAGGAATGTCTGGCCCGGCCCCGCGGCCGGAGCAGCTGTGCCGGGGTGATGAGGGCATGGTGGATTCTGCCCCAGCTTCCATGGGGCGTCGGGCTCAGGACAGTGTGTCAGTGGGGTCCAAGTGTCCCTAAAGCTATGCAGGTGACATCAGCTGCCCGTGAAGGTCCCAGTTCTGCTGCCAGGACGCTGGATCCAGCACCCGGACACAGTGGAAGGTCCCAGTTGTGTGTCCGGCACCGGCACAGAGCCCTCCTCGGTACGATGCTGTCCGGTGTGCCCGAACACAGCCCCGAGGCTGCTCCTGCCTCTGGCGTCCTCACTGCACCGGCCTCCCGGGGCTCCAGCCCTACCCCGGCCCTTCAACAGTGCCAGACCCTCAGCCGAGTACACGGCACTGGCGCTGGGCTCCCTGTGCTCCTGGGAAGCAGAGCCACGGCTTCCAGACCCTGCTCCGAGCCGGGGCTCTACATTCCCAGCTCCTAAAGTAGCTGCAACCCAGATAAATCACTCTGTGCTACCCACAAGAAATCCAACAGGTCAAACAGTGACTCCCACCTCTGTGCCAGGGCAGTTTGGGGCTGTGAATTGGGGCAGAGGTCTGGGGTTTAGGGGATTTGGGTAACTGGTTCTGTTCTTTTCTCACCACCATGTCCAGTGCTGCTTATCCACAGCCTCAGAGTAGCGTCGGTGGTGGGCACAAGCATCCTTGGGGCTGGGGGGATGCAGACCACCCATCTGCACCCCAGGTCTGCACTGAGTGGCATGGTGGGAGCTGGTGATCCCACTAGATGAGCTCTGCCACCGCTGGGAATGGTGGAGGAGTTCCATATGGCAGGGCTGGGGGTCAGCATGGGGCACAGGCTTTCCTTTCCCAGGGACACATGTGGCATGGCTGGCCTACGCAGGCTCCCATGTGCCAACAAAGCAGTAAAAATAAAAATCAGACTGGTGTGGGACTGCTCCTGGCAGAAAAAGACTGGTGCCAGGGGTCAGAGCCCCCACGGTAGATGTTTCATGGGTTCCCCTGACTGGCAGAATGCAGCCCACCTTCCAGACTGGTGACATGGAACCAGCACAAGCCTGGTGCAACTCCAGTGCCCTATAAGAATACTGAGTGATGGCTCTGTCACATACAAAGCCACTGTACCAGCTCAAGGGGGGCTAAGGGACAGTGACAGGGATGTCTCAGCCCTGTTGGGTCACATTCAGCTGGAGTACTGGGATTATAAATGCTCCCAGTGTCCTTGGAGCACAAAACCAGCACAGGAGAATTGCCGGGCATGGGGATAGAGTCGTGGGCATCACCCAGATGATGCCCGTAGCCATTAATGCAGCAGCACGTGGTCCCCCTGCACTGGCCTCCACAACACAGGGCACTGTACCAGCCCAAAACACCCAACTTCCTCCCCAAAGGCCTGGGGTGACATGGGATGGGGCTGGGGTGTGCTCCCATCATAGCTGTTCATCATGGCTAGCTCTGCCCTGAACCCCTTCCCAGGCCGGGAGGGCAGGAAGAAGTTCCCCGATGCCAGTGACTCAGCTGAGGGGGTTGTTTTGCAACACGCTGGGTGTGGGAGGCTCCTGGTGTGTGGAAAGTAGGAGGCAAATTATCCAAATTATCCGAGGTGTGTGGTGAGCTCAGGGCCCAGGAAGGATGGTGGGCACGGAGCGAGCCAGGGGCTGATGGACCTGCGCTGGGAGCTGGGGTAGGGGGTCCCACTCCAGGGCGCTCAGGCCAGGATGGTGACTCTGGGATGAACTTCCCTTGGGTCTGGTGCCCATGTACCTTCCTCACACTTATTTGTGACAAGGAAAGCAAAGGCACAAGGGTGAGAGACAACAATGGTCTCAACAGAGAGGCTGGATCTGACCAAGAATCACTGGTGGCATGGGCACCTTGGCCTAACCCTAACCACCACCCTTCTGACTCAGTGACACAGTTTCCTGCTGGCTCCTTCTCCCACCCTAATATGTTTTTCTACTGGACTTCAGTGTGTTTGGCTTTTTGGGGCTGTTTGTTGTCAGTTAGTTATTTTATTATATTTATTGTTAGAAATAAGGCTATTTTTAGCACGCTGTTGGTTTAGATAGAGATGGGATTAGTCATCTCACCAAGAGCTGTTTGCAGTCTCTCCTCAAGGATTCTCTGGGGTTTGTTTTCCAATCAACTGAGATCATGTAGCCAAAGAAATAAAAAATAAAAATAGTCAGAATAACACATAGCATCCGTGCTCTGGTGCCTTTCCGTGAGTTATGGGATGAAAATGAGGGAAGGATCCAACCCAGGATATTTATGAGACAAAGACGAGAACATTACTATGAACCTCGAAGTATTTTGGAAAGTCAGTTTGAGCTGCCTTTTTTTTTCTTTTTTTTTTCTTTTTTTTTTTTTGTCTCTTGGGAACTGAATGCTGAGTAACTCCCTTCCCACACCAGGCTGCTGCTTTGTACAGCTGGTGCACAGCCTCTTGACAGTGGAAACTGCTTTCCCTTGCCCTATGCCAGCAGGAAGGAGGCAGGACTCCTGGGTCCTCCAAGATATGCAGCCACCTACACCCTCAGGCTATTAAAAAAAAAAAAAAAGGCACCCAAAAACCTAAAATGGGAAAGACATTTGTTCCTTTCCTGCACAGAGCTCAGGGAGGGAAGTGGGGCGAGGGCTGGGGGCAAAGCCAAGAGGCCAAGAGAAAAGTCTTGTATTGCAGAGCAGCATCTCCAGCCTCCTTGCCACGACTTTTTGTCTCTCTCTGCCAGTGTTCCTTCCCCTGAACCAAGTCAGAGTTCCATGTGAGTTTTGGGGAGATCGGTTTAGCTCTTAAAGATTGGGGTTGGATGCAGGGAGGAATCGAAGTTCGTGGCTCATCTCATTCCTCACTGGAGTGGAAGTGCTGCTCCCAGCTTGCCCCTGGCAGTGCCGGTGCCCTTGGTATGCAGAGCTGAAAGCCGGGGAAGGAGATGGGGGTCCTGCCATGCCGCATCAGCTGGACGCTGGCCCGGGGTGGGGGTGATGGCCCATCTGGGGACGGGGAGAGGAGCAGAGCTGTGCACGGAGATGCACTCACGGGGTCATTCTCAGCTGCCCAGCCCCGAGCCGTGGGACAGCCCCGGTGACCGCCAGGGTCTGTGCCAGCCCTGTTCCTGGGGCACCCGTGACCTCCTGCCTGCGCTGGGGTGACATGCCCAGGGCACAGCACGGCACACTCGCTGCGTGCCCAGCCCGCGGGAGGACCAGCGTGGCACACGTGTGGTGACAAGGCGGGGGGGCAGCCCGGGCACCGAGGAAGCGCCGCCTTCACGTGGCCGTTCGGGCCCCCCCGGCGCCCACCCCGGCTTGGGGCGGGAGGAGGATTATTTGCCCTCGCGGATGACGGAGGCCCCAGCATATGCCGTGGGGGCAGGGGGGGGGCGACGGGGGGACACGGCATGGACGCAGCTGCCAGCGATGCTCCCGAGGCGACCCTGCAAGGCTGGGTGCGGGGTCCCTCCTGCCCCGGCCGTGCACCCCCGCCGGCCCCCGCTCCTGCAAACGCTGCCTTCCTCCCTGCCCCCCTTCCTCTCCAAGTCTAAATTCTCCCACAGCGTCCATTGACGTCCTGCCTGCGTCACCGTCTCCAGCACAACCAGACAGCACGTGGGAGAGGCAGGTTAAAGCGGCAGGGCCCTGGGAGGGCTCCAGCTGCGCACCCCAGCAGCGGGGCCGGGTGGGGAGGGGCCGCTCCGCTAAACCCCCCACCCAAACGGGACCCGGGTCCTGGTGCCGCCGGGAGGTGTTTCCTGGCTCACCCCAGGAATCAGCGGAGTCTGGGGGAAGATGAGGCTTTTTCTCGCCCCTCACAAGGCTTGCACGGGAGCGTGAACACATTTTGCTTCCAGGTCCACGCCTGCCTCCTCCTCTCCTCCCCGCCGTGCTCCAGACCCACCCCAAATGGGGACCAGGAGCTCTGTTGGCCAGGAAGGGCAGCTTGCATTTGACATGCAAGCTCCTCGAACCCACTCCCAAAGCCAGAGCCAGACTCGCGTGTTTTTTCCCGGCTGCCGGGCCCTCCGCCAGCCCTGTGCCTTCACATCTGGGCTTTGCCTCTGCCCGAATTCCGGTGCAGCTCAGCTGGGTCCTGGGGGCTGGGAACAGGGTTTGCACGCAGGGGAAGTGCCAGAGCTCTGCCAGGGCGTGGGATGCAGCGAGTTTTGCAAGGGCTCAGGTGTACGGGGTGCAGTGACTTTTACAAAGGCTCAGGTACCTTCCCTGAAGCCCGCTCATCATTTCTGCTCCAGGATATTGTCTGGCAGCCACAGCGCTGCAGGACGTCCCCTTGGCCGTGATTCCGGGCATCAGGGTAGGCGGGGGAACACCCCCCAGCCCGGAGCACAGCCCTGCTTCCTTGCTGCGTCCACGCTGCAACACGGGGGGCTATTTTTGTCCTTTCCTTCTATTTATTGTGTCAGAGCCGTGTGGGGTTGGAGAAGGCTGTGGTGTCTGCTTTGTGATTGCTTCCTTCCCGCCCATAACCTTTTGCCTTAAAACGGGATTCGCCCTGATCCTGGACCCAAGGCCAGGAAGCCTGGGCAGCATGCCATGGGCGCTGGCACTGCAAGGCTCTTGGGGGACACAGATTCCTGGCTCTGACCCTGGTTTTGATGCAAAACTGAGCGCAAACACGCTGCCCCTCAGCCCCCCATGGCACAAATTGCAGCCCTGAATCTCCTCCCCTCGAGCATCCCCAGCCCCCGCCCAGTGCCTCCAGCAGCGCCGGCACTGCCACCTCGCACCCAGCCTGTGGAATGCTCAGCTTCCAAAGGCAGACAGATGGCTGAGTGGGAACCATCGTGGTGAGCCCTCAAACAGGATACACCACGAGAGAGGGGGGGAAACGTAAAATAACTCAAGCTGCAGAAAGTGGGGGCCACCTAAGTGCGGGCCACTCGTCTCGGGCAATAGGCAGAGGCAGCCCGGCATGAGCATCCCCGGGGCCAGCGGCACTCACTGGGGACAGACCATCCTCATCCTCCCTGACACACTACTCAGGGCACTGAGCCAAGAGGAGAGTTACCAGTGCTGAGCTGGGCTGCCATGGCTGCTAGGCTTGGAGAACACCTGATAAATTCAAGGGCGTGGGGGAGGTCCCCACTGCTGCTGCAAAGTATCGGTGCTGCCTTGGCCTGGCCACTGGTCAGGACTATTTGCCAACAGCCCCAGCACGCTGCCATCTTCATCCCACTGCAGACTGTGGGATCTGTTTACCAGGGCTAACACTCTGTGGGGGAACCACCAGGGCCAAACCCTAGTGGGAAATGTCCTAAAGAGAAGGACTTGGGGCTGTTGGGGAATGAGAAGCTCAATGCGACCTGGCAGTACAAACTGGCAGCCAATACAAAAAATGCTGTCCCACATACGTGGGAGTCATCCTACAGCATGGGCAGCACCTAAAGGGGGGGATTCTGCTCCTCTGCTCAGCTCTGGTGAGACCCCACCTGCAGAACTGCCTCCAACTCTGGGGCCCCCAGCACAGGAAGGACATGGAGCTGCTGGAGCAAGGCCAGAGGATGAGATATTAGAAAGAAATTCTTTTCTGTGGAGGTTGATGAGGCCCTGGTGCAGGTAACCCAGAGAAGCTGGGCTGCCCCATCCCTGGAAGTGTTCAAGGTCAAGAATGGACAGGGCTTGGAGCAACCAGGGGTAGTGGAAGGTGTCTCTGCCAATGGCAGGGGCTGGAACGAGATGATCTTTGAGGTCTCTTTCAACCCAAACAAGTCTATAATTCTGTGATTCTGCAGGGAGGAAACCCAGCTGGGGTTTAGCTCGGCCGAAGCTGGTGGCAGCTTTGCTGGTCTATGTTGGAGGTTTCCAGCTGGGACAGCAGCAGTTCCTGGGGCGGAACAGGCACAGCAGCACCCCCCCATCTCCTGATGCTGGGGGTTTATCAGCTAGGTGAACCTCTGTTAGCACATTTTAGCACCCCAAAGGCTTAAGCCCAGCACAATGCTTATCAGCTAATGGACACTGGGAACACTTTGGAGCACCTTGCAATTTTAAATTAACTTGATCTCTCCTTTTTCTTCCCAGCATAAAACTGCAGTCCCGCTCTGGTGCAGGCAGTGGCTGCGGCAGCCAGCAGGTAGAGCTCCAGAAGCTCCCCAAGCAAGTGTATCTCCTCCGTGTGTAGGAGTAGCTGCTGACTGGGAGCAGCCCAATTTCCAAGAGCTCCCAAAAGTTACAAGCCTTCACGTCTTGCTGAATCAGTGCAAGATCCAGAGCGGCTCCATGCTCAGCAGCTCAGAGAAAGCAAAGATCTGTGTCTCTGCAGCCAGAACCTCAGTGCTGAACAGGAGTATCTTCATCCCCTCCTCCTCTGTGATTCCTGCTCTCTGTGATTCCTGCACACACGCCTGGCCCTAATGACAGGTCCCGGTGCCTCCCCATCGCCCAGCCAGTTAAACCTGCACAAACTGAGCACATCGCACACAAAAAGCCTCTCCTGGGTGAGTTCCTTATCGCCCGTGAGTCAAGGCAGCCTCCCCACTGCGGGTCCGACCCATCCTGGGCACAGAGGGGAGGTGCCCTGGGCTCTGCGCCGCAGATCCAGCTGCTGTGCCCCAGGAAGGGAGGCTGGATCCCTCCTGGCCCCGGTCCTGGTGGTCCTGGGGAGTGTGACCCTCCGTGAGGCAGCGGCCAGCCTGCCCTCGCTGCTGCTCACTTGATCCCGTCTCTTCCCCGCCTAATCCGCGCTCCCCTCCCGGTATCCTCTGCTCTACTTTAATGCCAAAGTTGGCCGGCAGCCACTCGGCTCCGAGGACGAGGACGCTTTTTTTCCTGGTTATGCAACGCACGGCTGAGCTGTTTGCCTTTCTCTGTGAGGAGTTTTGGGAGGCTGGGCTGGCTACCCTGTCGGGGCAGTGGGCAGGTCCTGGGATGCCCCAAATGGGGATCGAGAAGCTGCACACTGGTTCGCCCTCTCTGCTCCAGGGACTGTTGTCCATTCCTAATCCATTCCCCTATCCTCTTCCCAGGTATCCCCCAGGGTTCAGCCCTGCTCCCTTTCTACATGGCTTCTCCATGCTGCAAGAAGAGCTTTCTCCAAGCTCACGGTGTGCTGGCACTGCATCCCAGTGAATCCTGCCACAGCCTCTCAGTGAACCCTGGCATGGCATCCTGGTAAACCCTACCAACAGCACCCCAGCTAACCCTGCCATGCCATCCTGATTAACTCTGCCATGGCATCCTGGCTAACCCTGCCATGGCATCCTGATTAACCCTGCCATGGCATCCTGGCTAACCCTGCCATGGCATCCTGGCTAACCATGCCGTGGCATCCTGGTTAACCATGCCATGGCATCCTGGCTAACCATGCCGTGGCATCCTGGTTAACCATGCCATGGCATCCTGGCTATCTCTGGCACAGCATCCTGGCTCACCTGCCATGGCATCCTGACCAAGCCCACCATCCCAGTTCCCTCAGCTGGCTCCCAGCCAGGATCATCACCAACCTTCAGTGTGGCAGTGCCATTTCACACTGTGGTGCCACAGAACAGCTGACACTGAGTCTCATTTTGGTTTTCCACGAGTCAGAGCACTGTGAGCCCCCTCCAAGGACCACAAGGCACAGCCCTGAATTCTGGCACCTCCCAGGGCCAAATTCCCCCAGTCCAGGGCCTCCCCTCACTGCCTTTTCCTCGAGCCAAGGCTCCAGCAGCGATGGGTTTATCTGCTCCACCACAGTCACTCTCCTAGTGCTGGGAGCTTTGGAGATAAGAGCTCAGGAGAGGGCAGATTGAAGGCTGCTGCTCCCAGGGATGCTGTTCCTGGGCTGCCACAAACAGTAGCATTTGCAGCATGTGCTGGGCGGCCAACTGTGCCACCAGCTTATTTTGGGGTAGACCTAGGGTGCCCTCTGCCACTGCCCAGGGAAGACAAGATTTTCCCAGCTATGGCTGAGGCTGCCATGCCCTTCCAAAACCCACCACGGCATAAAAAGCTGCCAAAGAGCCTCTTCCAGGGCATGAAACATCCCCAAACCTGGGTGCTTTGGAAGCCATCCCAGCCACCTGCCACCAGACCCTGGGGCTCCTGACATCCAGCAGCCTCCCTGTACTCACCATGAGCCCACTGAGGTTGGGGGGGAAAGTTTGGGACACTGAGGACACTTTCTTCCCTGCTCTCCCCTTAAATTATTCTGCCACTTATAATAGATATTGGTGCTATTTTTAAGCCTTGCTTGTTTAATTATTGAGAAAGCTTTTGAAGGATCTCTTGAAGGCAAGGAAACAAGCACCCAGGGTGCTCACTGGATTTCCCTTCCTGAAGCACAGGGCAGAGAGCAGGGCCTTAGCAGTTGCCAACTCCCCTTTGCCACAAGAATCCCCTTGCACCAGCTCCAGCCTGCTCAGTGTTGGCCTGCAGGGCTGGATGCTGGGATGGAGGGAGCGGGTCTGGGCTTTGGAACCGCTGCGTGATCATGAGGAGAGTGGCTCAGGAGCCGAAACGAGGGACAAGCCCCGTTCCCAAACCAACACTTGTCTGGCACGAAGAGACTGTGTCAGAGCTGGGAAATGCTGGGTCCCAGCTAACAGAAACCAGTGCAGTCCCAGCACCGGCTTCCATTAGGAACGAACGTGGCCCAGAACTCACCATTTTTATTTTTAACTGAACGGGCACTTTTCTTGCTGAAAAACGACCTTATTCTCAGCTTGCCAAGCGGAATTGCAGTGGCAGGATTTTTTTAAAAACCAGTTCCTTTCGTGTTTCCACGTACAAAAAGCCAGAGAATAGCCTTTATTTGAGATTAAAGGGGTTTGGCCAACTGAAATCCGCTGAGATTTCAACAAAATGGTATATAATGAAGCAAGAGCCAAATCCTCAACCGGTGTCCTTTGCCCTGGCTTCAGTGGCTTCAGCTTTCCAATACCTCTTTGCACCTGTCAGCAACCTGGCCCAGGACTTCAAGGGAAACATTGATTTACCTCAGGTGCCACGCTCAGCCAGCTGGGATTGACTTGCCCCAGCTGAGGATATGCAGGGTGTCTGTGATCTGCCCAGGTCTCCTAAGGAATGTATGTGTGTACAGTCATATATTTGATCTGTTCATCCTCCCCCTCTCAATCGTATTAGGTACAAAGGCAAAGATTTTAATTTTAATAGTGCAGATACTGAGGTGCTACATGTTGCATGAAAATAATTATCCTCCATGACAGACACCATGCTGACCCTGGGGAAGGACAGGATAACTCTGACTCCGTCCTAGACATCGACCACACCGCAGCAGGAATGGCCCAACAGAAACACCATTGGTTCAAACCCCCCAAAGCCACCTCTGCCACAGCCCCCCACCTGCATGTGGCCCCTGGTCATTCCTGGGGAGGTCACTGAGTGATGCCACACTGCCAGGATGCTCCAAGGGCTGGCCTGAAGGAATTACTGCACTCAGAGGTGGGATGAAGCCGGGTCTGGGGTGGGGACCGTGTGGCAGAGCCAGGCTGCTCTGGTGGCACGGGCAAGGGGGGCAAGTTGTCAGCCCCTGCTCCTTAACACCCTGACAAGCTTATAACTATTTCATTTGTTACACTGCGAACCTTTTTAAATTAATGAGCATAAGGTTGTCACGGTTGCTGTGGCGACGACACGTTGCTGGGGCAACGGCAGCGATGCAGAGCCTGTGGAGTGTAATCAGGGGTCAGGCTGACGATGGAGCTAGGATGTGTGGGGGCTGCAGGAAGGGGCAGCCAGCCCTAGTGCTCCCACCAGCTCATGGCCCCACGCTGCTCCCCAACCCCCAGACCAGCATCGACAGGCGGGAAAAGCACCACTGCTGCCCTGTCCCAGCCACCCAACCCAGGGGCAGAACTGCCTCCACATCTCGGTGTGTGCACGGCCCAAGGATCTGCTGTGACAGCTCACAGAACCCATCCCAGGGTTCACCACCTCCCCTCTCCAACTTTCCCAGCCCCTCTGCGTTTGTCTGGGTCTTTGGTCCCTCACCCCACCACAGTGTCCACCAAAACCAAGGGTGGCTCAGGCAGAACAGACTGGGGGGCAAAAACTGCACCTCCTGCACCACCTCTCCCAAAGGGACATGAGGACACCAAGGTGGTTTTCAGGTGGTTTGAAATCAGCTGCCTTGTTCCTTCCACCAGGCAGGGGCTGGGGCCAGGGATGGAGGCGACTCATCCCAGTGCTGCAGCCCTACCCCAGCATGTCTCCACCCTGGCAGTTTGGGGCTGTGTGTAATCCAGAGGTTTTGCAGCCACAGAATTCTTTAAGGGCATTTATTTCCCCACACACTAGCAACAAGTTAGAAAAGGGAAGGGAGGGAGGGGGCAACCAAACAGCACTGCAGGGAAACTCCCCAAAATTCAAGCAGGAAAATGACTTTGTAAGATCTCTGGGCACAGAGGGGGCCTTGAGCTCCTCTTCCTAAGTCCAAGTAAAAGGATGAGTAGGACAAGGGGGAGCATTTTTAAACTAACATAAACTAAACATTTTTTAACTAAACATAATCAACAAACGAGGTTGATTTAGGTTTGATATAAGGCAGAAGTGTTTTACAATGAGGGTGGTGAAGCCCTGGCAGAGGCTGCCCAGAGCAGCTGCCCCATCCCTGGAAGTGTCCAAGGCTGGACAGGGCTTGGAGCAACCTGGGATAGTGGAAGGTCTAGTGGCAGGGGAGAGTAATGGGATGAGTTTTAGGGGCCTTCCAAGCCAAACTATTCTATGAGTTTATGGCCTCCAGTCCCTCTCACTCCCCCAGGAGCAGCCCCGTGCACTTGGTTCTGCAGAGTTTCCCTGTGCATGTGACATCCCCATCCAGGGAGCTCACGCAGTGGGGACCCAGCAGAGACAGCGGTGGGTCAGGGGCCAGCCTGGGACGGCACAGCCCCACGGGGTGTGAAAGGAGGCTCTGTACCCTCTTGGAATGAGGCAGAGCAATGGGGTGAAGCCTGAAGGGCTGGGACAAAGGGAGTGGGGTGCAGGATAGGGACCGTCCCCTCCCCAGCACAGGGTGTGGTGGCCGCCCTCTGCTCAGGACGACGCAGCTGACATCAAAACCCAAGGGTGTGAGCAGATGAAAAATGGGGTGCGGAAGGCAGATTCCAGGGCTGGGGATTTCTCTGCCTCCTGGAAAGGGAGGCCTGAGCTCATCCCAGAGCCATCTGCAAGAGGAGAGTAGCTCTGTTCCTCACTGACATGCCCAAGGTCCCCACAGCATCCTGAGCCTTCAGGTGGGGTTTTCCCTGGCCCTTTCAAGGTACATCTGGCCCAGACACCTTCTGATGGGAAAATGGGGGGCTGGTATGGACCACAAACACCAACCCCTTTTCCAGCCCTGACAGAGTCACAACATAACCCAAAATACATATTTGCAATACATGTACTACTACTTATTTAATACAAAACTCCTATTATAGTGAGGTTTAATATGCTATATTTTAATGTACTACATATATTTTTGTGTACACAAGATATATATATATACACATCAAAAACCTCCCCAAAACCAGCTCAAACCCATCTTCTTATCCAGATTTTGAAGACAGCTTGGTGCTGGGCTGCTGGAAAGAAGAGTGACCTATAGGTGAGCCCTGACACTTCACCGTGTGGGTCTTGTGCTGCCAAGGATGCTGCATCCCCCAGCATTGATTCTTGGTGTTGAGCTTTCATCAGCACACGTGAACGGTGCTGTACCACAGCTCTTCCAGCTCTGCTGCCTGTCAGCGAAATGTCTAAATATTTCTATTTTCCCCAAATACATTTTTCATCAGAATTGGAAGGGGGGAAAAAAAAATTTAAAAGCCATGAAAACACAGAAATCCACATTAGGGCTCGAACAAAAGCAGCGTGTGAGCATTGTGAGGAGGACACACCCATGGGCCCCAGGGACAAATCCCCATCCCTCAGGGGCTTTGTTGGGCTCCAGTGTTCTGTAAATCCCTATTTCCAGCCTGTGATGGGAGGTGAAGCATATGGAGTCCCAGGGGGACAATTTGCTGTGCTATCTCCTGAGGATATCCACACCAGCCAAGGAACAGCGACCAAAGTGGAGCCTGGCTCTGCCTGTGTCCCAGATAACGCTGTCAACCCACAGAAACCAGGCTCGTCCTAGCAAGCTCAGCAGAGGCCAAGGGGTGAAGGAGATATGTCAGAGCGACCCTCCCGCTGGGAAAAGCAGGGCTGTGACGCCCAGGAGGGACGAGTGTCCATGAGACCTTCCCTGGATGGCCTCAGCACTGTTCTCTGTCACTCATCAGCAGCCACTGGGAGCTGCGGTGAAAAGCACTAAACCAAAAATTAAAATAAATAATTTTAAAAAATAATAATAATTCTGAAAACCCTCCATGACCTCCACAGGTGCTTGGTTTAACCTGGGTTTTTTTCCCCAGGAGCTGAGCATTGCCCTCGGTCGCTGCTCATGAGGTCTCTCACTCCCTCTCCAGCCACCCACCACCACTGCTGCCACATTTCCTGGGGGGCTGCTGAGCCCCTGCCCGAGCTTGGCAAGACACTGCTTCCCTTTCCAAGAGGGTCATTTCCAGAGGCCAAACTATGACCTGGCAGCCAAACCACAGCTTCCCCTTCCCACAGTCCCAGAGTCAGTATCATGTGCCTCAGTGATGCTGCTCCCTCCCTCCACTGCCTTTTCTATGTGCAACGACGGGAGAAAAGAAAAGAAAACGGCAAAGAAGGAAAAAGGAGCCTGACCTCACTGAACCCTGCGACTTCAAGCCAGGGCCAGCCTCAGAGAGGAAAGGACCAGCAAAATCTGCTCCAGAAGCCGTCAAGGCTAATTAAAGAGCAAATGCAGCCATTCCCAAAGGATTCAGCACTCTCCAGCTGCAGCTGCTGCTGATCCGTGGCGCAGCCTTGGGCTGCAGCTGGGCATTGGCACCTCTCTCACAGTAGCCCAGCACCCCAAAACCGGGGGTAAAGCTCCTGCTGTGGTCATCCTAGTTTGCCTCCCTGCCTGCCCCCCCTCCCTCTGGCTCAGTCAAGGACTGCTGGGTGCCACAGGGCACATCCCAGGGCTCATCCCAGGGCTCATCCCAGGGCACATCCCAGGGCACATCCCAGGGCACATCCCAGGGGCTGCCCGTCCCATGCTCATCCTCGATCACGCTCCCAGCCTGCAGGTTCCTCTGTTCTGAAGTCACTCACTCATGCAGAAACACTGCTGCTTCTCAACTTTGCTGGGCACGAGGGACTAATCCCTTTTTACAGATTAAGGAAGCATTCTGCCACGTGCTCAGTTGGAAATAGTGCCCAACTCCCTTCCCTGCTCCAACCCACGGCCATTCCAACTGTCAGCATCCCTGTTTTACTCTTTGTTAGCTCTAATCCCCAGATTTTGGTCCTCCTGTTCCTCAGGGGCAGGGCTCAATTTCTCCTACTCAGTCCCATGGAGAACCCACCATCTCACTCCTCCCTCCCTCTTTCCCAGCACCAGGCATCTGCTGCACACCCACCTCTGCTCCTTAATCCTCCTCATCCTCATTTCTGTCTCTGCATCAGAAAGCCCTTATCAAGCTCCCTTGTCTAACTCAGGGGCAGAGATAACTCACTATCTCCCACCCCAGTCTCTTCCATAGTCTATTTTCTTCCTGCCCAGAGTTGATTTCCCTCACCTAATTGCCCAGAAAGCTCTTTTCCCTTGCTCTAATCAGTCTGGAGCAGACTTTCTCTAGATAATTGTGCGGAGACCTGATCACCCTTCTCATCTCCATCTCTCTAACACTCCCATTTCTTCACTAAACTCATCTGCTGGAGCTGCATTCCTTGGTCTAATTATCTCAAGGCTCCGTTGAGTTACTTAATTGCTCATTCATCTGGCACCCGGATCTGGAAACTCCCAGAGCATCTGAGACAGGGTGCAGGGCTGAGTTATCCTGGTATAACTGCCTTCCCAGTGGATAAAATTGCTCCAGGTGTGTGACAGCGTGAGCCCAGAGCAAAACCTGCTCAGAAAAAAAAATAAAATTCTGAAATTCATTTGCTCAGGTTGCCCAGAGAAGCTGTGGCTGCCCCATCCCTGTGAGTGTTCAAGGCCAGGCTGGTTGGGCCTTGGAGCAACCTTGGATGGTGGAGGGTGTCCCTGCCCATGGCAGGGGCACTGGAAGTAGATGAACTCTAAGGTTCCTTCCAAGCCAAACCATTCCATGACTCTGGGATTCTGTGAAACGCGGAGCTTTCGGCTTCTCTTGGTGGGAGGAGCAGCTAAGGAAGGAGCTGTGTAAGGCTCACACCAGCCACAGCCAACAACAAACTCATCTTTAGGCCAGGTGTGAATTCACTCCCGCTAAGGCCAAACTGAAATAGCCCAGCAATCTCATCCCAGTGCCCCAGGTGCCCATGGCCCTTGGATGCTCCAGCTGGGACTATTTTCCCTCTTTCCACCCCTTCAATGCAGCTCCAACAGCACCACACTCAAAGCTATTGGGGCTGTTTTGACTGCCCCCACTTCCCTATTCCATTATCGCCCAGCCACCTCCTTTTTCCCAGGCTAATTGATCCACTGTTTTGTTTTCTTATCAAATTGCTCTCAGCCTCCGATGCTCCTTTAATCATTGCTCGGCCCTATCAGTTCCAGGGACTGCTGGGAGACCTCCTCTTGCAGCCACCTCTGTGTCTAATCACTTGGGGACTTTTACCTAATTGGTGTAAAACCTGATTTCTTCCTCTAATCGCTCTGAGGCCCTGATTCACTTATCTAATCACTGCAAAGCCCAGGCCTTGCACACCTCTCTCCAGAGCGCCAGCATATCCTTCTCCTTCATAGGTTTTTCCCTCTCCCGCAGGTGGCCCGGCTCAGTTGACTCCCTAATCCCTCAGCTGCTTGATCTCTAACAAATCCAGCCAAGATTCGGCACCCTGGCTGGCTGCTCCCCTAACCCAGTGCCGCGAGGAGTGACCCCCCCCGCGGAGCCTTCATCCCCATCTTCCTCCCACCCCACAATGCACAGACCCACCGCGGAGCGGCTTTGCCTGCTCCTCCACTCCAAAGGTCCCTTGGGAAGGGTGATGCATGTCCCCAGCACTCAGTCCTCTCAGGGTGTGGTGGCCACCCTGGTGACAAAGGCGCAGCCCCCCAAGGGTCACCCCCCGCTCCCCACCCGCTCCAGAGGAATCTCCCCTCCCTGCCGGGACGGGGCGCACCGGCTCAACCAGTTCCCCCTCTGCTGCACCCACTGGGCTGGGCGCAGGGAGGGGACAGCGATGGGACAAGGGGAATGTCAGCCCCGAGTTTGGCTCCTGGTGGTGAGGGGGCTTTGGGACGCTGCTCCCGTGGTGTCCGGTGTCTCGGTAACACTCCCCGTGTCACCGAGGGGCCGCGGTCCGCAGCTCACCCGCGCCCTCTCGTTCCTCCCGGTGAGTCACGTCCGCTGATTCAAGCGAAAGAAGTTGATAGGGGAAAACATTCACAAGCGCCAGCCTGGAAGCATCCCAAGGCTGAGGACAGGGTGGCAGGAGCAGAGGGGAGATTTATTTGTTTTTCCCTATAGTTTCATGGAAAGTGAGTCCCGTCCCCGTGTGGCTCACAGATCCCGCTCACCAAGGCCCGGAATAGTTGGGGGTGCCCAGAACCTGCTCCCTGCTCCACCAGGCCCTGATGCTCTCCCTGCCGAGAAGGGACAGACCCCAGACCCTCCCTGACCTCGCGTCCATTGCTCTGGCCCTCTTTGGTTTCAGCCCCAGAGATCATTCCTTCCTCTGGAGCATCCGGCCTGAGCAAAAGCTTCCCTTTCCCGTGGCTGGCGGGGCCGCGGCCTCAGCCCACGCTGGCTCAGCAGCACAAGGTCGCTCCTGCCTTGGCAGCAGCTGCACAGGGTGACTCACGCTGGCTCCAGCTTCTGCTCAGCCCCGTGTGGAGAGGTTTTTGGGGCGGAAAGCACTACCCTTCCCTCACCCCCCATCCTGGGATGTGGATTCAAGTCCCAGCTCTTATTTCTTCAGTTTTCCTTTGCTCCCAAGACCGGGTTGGAGCTGCACCCAGAGATGCTGCAACCAGTGCTGAAAGCAAAGAAATGGGAATTGGGTCTCACCTGATAGCTACAGCAGGGATGACAGAGAGCTGGGGCCTGATTCTTGCTCTCTCCTTTTTAAAGAGGAAACAGCACAGCGAATCTCTGCACTTTGGTATTTTCCAGATCCCATCACTGTTAAAGTTGTGTTCCCCCCCCATCCCAGACAGCTCCAGGTGCCACCAAAGCCCCCCCTGCTCCAAGGGTGGGAGGATGCAGTGGGAGGATGCAGACACCCAGCCCTTGCCTGCGTCCCTGCCCTCCATGCAGGGCCAGGAGCATGTTCTCAGAACCCAGCAGTGGGAATTTGGTGTGTTTATTTGCAATCCAACAGTGACCCTGGGACTGCAAGGAGAATGAGTCAGCTTCCAGTTCAGGGCAGGATTCCTCATCAGGCATCTAAGTTTAAAAATCACCATTTGGAGATGCGGCAATTAAACAATTTCATTAAACCGGCACTTCTGACTAGTGACAGGCTGAAACCTTTCCACACTGGCACATTTCGTGCCAGGCGGGATGAGAAGCAGCAGAGCCCTCAAACCATTATCTCGCAGAAATCTCTACCCAAACCCCGGGTGGATGGCGGTGCCCGCAGCCCCCAGGAGCTCAGTCCTCCCGCTGCAGCCCCCAAAGAGTTAACGCACATCTCTGGAGCTGCAGGGAACGTTCCTGGCTCCCAGGGGCACAGCCTTCACCCACCCCCTGACTGCTCTGCCCTGGGGATGCCGCGGGGCACACAGGCTCCCGCTCTGACGGATGTCAGCTCGCACAGCTCCCGGGGCTGCAGGAGTGGGAGAGGGGCTCTGGGAGCATCACCATCCTCCCTGAGCTGCCCTTGGCCCTATCCCCTCCTCTGCCAGGCTGCTCTGCCCTGCTGTCCCCAGTCCCACGCAGCCCCTTGGGGCCCTGGCTCCATCCTGCACGGGGAGCAGCCCCTTCTACACAGACCTACAGGAGACAGAGGGCGGAGCGACCCTGCCCACATTAAGCCATTGCCAGAGGAATGGCTCCTGTCCCCAACAGACCCCCCAGAGCCCCACAGCACTGCCTGACGCTCTCACAGTCCCTCTGGTGAGCACTGCGTGGCAGCAGCTGCCCCTCCATGACACTATTGTGTCACTCTCTTTCCTCTAGACAAGAAGAGAGAGGATGAGCCCTGATGCTTCCAGGCTTCTGGGGAACAGCAGGGCTAGCTGCTGTCTCCATGGACCCTTCAGCCAGTCTTCCTTTGCTCATCTCCGAGCCAGGTCCCTCTCAGATGGGAGAGTGCCCACCCCAGGCTCACCAGGGAGGGCAGTGGCTGAGCTGGGCCACAAACGTGACCCCGTCAATCCCCTGCCTGAAGCCTCCCATCCCCACCGGGGGCTGTCACCGGGCCAGCAGCTCTTCCCTACGGTGCAGAGCCCCAGCTCCTCACCGCACCACGCTGGTACCCACCATGCTACAGCCTGGCATGTCTTCCCGGGGTTGCCAAAGCAACCACAGAAACACAACAAACAGCAACAACACACAGCAGACAGTCGGCAAACATTCCCCTCTTATTTTCTCCCCACTTTGGTTTGTGCTTTTTCCCCTCTCCCACAAGGAAGCTGCTGCCATCGGAAGGGAACAACAATATATAATTATTCGTCAGTGCAGCCTGCGCCATCCTAGCAGGAGCTGTGGTGCAGAGCCCCCGGCATTGCCAGGGAGGCTGCTGCTCCTGGGGAGGAGCCTGGCACAGCTGAGCTGAACCCTGACTCTGCCATGGGCAGTTTGAACTGCTCACCTGCCTCCTCGGTGCTGCCAGCAAAGGCGTTGTGCAGAGTGCCCAGGGCTGTGCCGAAGCCAGGTTGGCCAAGCAGGTGAATCCTCCTCCTGGGCAGCGTGGCGCTTCCACGGGCTGTTGGGAGGTACCTGGAGGTACAGCCCAGCCTCTATCCAGTGTGTCTTTTGGGGGTGTCCAGGACTCAGGACCCTTTTGCACGGGGCAGGAAGCACCTGAGCATCCTCAGGACTGGAGCAGGAGCAGGAGCAGGAGCAGGNAGCAGGAGCAGGAGCAGGAGCAGGGGCAGGCAGAGGACGTGGGCACGTCCAGGTCTGCCTGTGGAGAGGAGCTGGGTGCAGGGACACCCTGGGGTTTGCCGAAGCAGCACCACAGCCCAAGCCCCGCAGCCGTGGCACTGAGGGGGATTAGTGGGCACAGCCTGGGGCACAGGCTTTCGAAATAAGATTAGCAACACTGTGGCACGTGACAGTGGGGACAGTGGCTCTGCAGGATCACTGCCTTCGAGCTGATCTGCCCGGCAGCCAGCACCCAACACCCAGCACCAGCTCCCAACAGCTTCTCCACCAGGCCAGGCTGCCCTGAGCTCGTGGGATCACCAGGACTTCAGCAGCACCTTTCTGAGCCCCGTTTAACCATTTTCCATCCCTTTTTAGGCCCCTTTTAGGTGTGTGGATTCCTGTGAGCAGGCTGGAGTGGAACAGGGACAGTGAGCTTCCAGCTGTGAACCTCCCAATGCTCCTTCATTCTATCTCACCTCTCCCTCACAAAGCCTGGGAGATCCAGCAGCCCCTTTCCCACGCTGGACCAGGGCAGCAGCCCTAACGTGGGGCACCTTTCTCCACGGATTACACTTTCCTGCATATGCTGAATGCTGCAGCACTTACACCAAACCAGTCTGGTGATATATGAAATGCTGAATGCCTATCCTGTCACCCTGGTGCCTTTTTTCTCTCCCTCTCACACATCTATACACATGTACATACTTACACGCATAAGTTTTCTTAACCCTTCCTCGTTCCTTTTTATTTTGTTGTTGGTTTTTTTTGGTTTTTTTTCCCCAAAGTCCACCCATCTGGGAGCTCACTAATGCTCCTGGAGGCAACTATGGCAGTCAGTGAGGCGGGAGCAGGAGTAAGGCCTGTGTGGCTGAGGGGCTGTATGGCACCTGGGGATGTGGCACCTTCGGCAGCAGCCCCTGGCACAGCCAGCAGCACTGGGCATGCTGCACCACAGCTGAGTGAGTAGGTGCAGAGGGGGAAGTCAGTGAGGGGGCTTAATGCAAGCACGATGATTCCCTGTGCCATGCAGGGAATGCTGGTGGGCCAGGAATGGTGCCTGGGTGCTGGACAGGACGTGGTGGTGCTGGTCAAGGTTAAATAATACCTCCCTGTGTCTAAAGAGTGACAGGTGAAGGGAGAACGGCTTCCCACTGCCAGAGAGCAGGGCTAGATGGGATATTGGGAGGAAATTCTTCCTGATGAGGGTTATGACACCCTGGCACAGGTTGCCCAGAAAAGCTGTGGCATCCTTGGAAGTGCCCAAGTCTGGGTTGGACAGGGCTTAGAGCAACCTGGAATAGTGGAAGGTGTCCCTGCCCATGGCAGGGGGTGGGACTGGATGGGCTTTAAGGTCTCTTCCAACCAAACCATTGTGGGAGTCCCTGGTATGAAATACGAGCCCCAGGGGGAGCCCAATTTTCTCCTTTTCTCCCCCTTCCCAAATAACACCTCTCGGGATGGTCTTAGGGACAGGCTGGGACAGGCCCTGATTTTCCTCGTCGGTGGCTTTCAGTGTCCCAGCCTGGGCAGCAGCAGAGGCACCGGCGAGCCCCGTGCTCCAGGAAAGCCCACAAGGCTGGGGAGGGGCTGCTCTGCGAGCTCCCGTCATCTGCAAACCTCGGCCTCGCTTCGCCCACACTGGGACGTGCTGGGGTTGCAGTGGTGGCTCCATCCTTGGAGCCGGGGCCAGCGCTGAGGGTTTGCAGCCTCCAGAGGAGCCACGGCGGGGCTGTGCTCGCCCAGCGCTCCCGGGTGGCCGCAGCGCTTATCCCCAGCTTGCAATGACATCTAGTGGAGCTGTCTCGGGAGGAGCTGAGCGAGCCTGCGCCGGGCCTCCAGCCCTTCCAGCGCTCGATTTTCCCCTCCGACCTCCTCTCCAAAACATGTGGGCAGAAGGCAAGAGGTGGCACCCTATTTCTGACTCATGGTTGGCCACAGCACAACTTCCCGGGAGCCAAAAAAAAAAATCACCTTTTCCACAGCAACACCAAGTCCCCTCCAGCCCCTGCTGCAACTGTGCTTAGTGAATAGTTGAGACTATTATTATTACTATTTGGTGGAGTTCTTTACCTCGTTCTTTACCTCAGGCTTCCCCTCCATCCCCAAAGCACCCCAAAAAAGTGTTTCCAGCGTGCCAAATGCTGCTGGTGCAAAGCCAAGGGCTGCTTGGCTGCTGGGGGAGGTGCTGGCAGCAACAAACCACACTGAGCCACAGCCAGAGACATGCTGGATCCTCCTCTAAAGGCAAGGAAAGAAAAAAAAATAAACAAATATGGTAACCAGAAGATAAAACCCCCAATGTGGTAAAGGGTAATGTGCAGCAGCAACTTCCCAGGATCCTGTCCCTGCAGATGGTGCAGCCTCCAACAGGTTAATGGCAGCCCGGTCCTATTTTAAACACAGAAAAGTGCTGCAGCTTGATCCCACTTCATTCCTGTAGAGATATAATCATAGTCTTTAAGAGATGTAATCATAGTATTTATTTAAGAATTAAGTGTGTCTGAAAGTGGCCTAAATTCCCTGTGCAAGAGCTGAGTTGGTGCCTCAGCACCTGACTGGGCACTGCTGTGAGGGAGCCAGTCCCTGGTGTCCCTGGACAGAAGCCAAGGGGGCACCTTGTTTTTGGGAACAGGGGGCTGTGGGAGTGTCACTAGCCTCAAAGACCCTGGTAAGCAAGGGGAGAGACAGGTGAGGGGCACAGGGAAATGATCATCCAGAGAAATTCTACATTTTCTGATACATCTTTATTTAGAGTCAACAAACAGAGGCAGCACAGCAGGAATCCAGCATGGATGGGGATAGAATAAGCAGTTTGAGGCATTTATGTGAGAGGAGGGAAAGAAAAAATGCACAAAAACCTCAGAAACAAACATCACTTTCCAAAGACAAGACAGAGCCTGAGATGCCAATAGATCAGGGACTGCTGAGCTGCCTCAAAGTCCCACAGCAGTTACTGAGCAGCAAGGGAGATTCCTATTCCAATCCCCCAAAATACATCTTTTACAGAGCAGGTTTGGGACCTGCTGCTCCTGTGCCTGAAGGAGATGGGGTAGGAGGTTGGGACTACCAGCAGCTCCCTTCCCATCCCATGGAAGGGGCTGAAGAAGCAGCTCACATGGAGAGAAAGTGCTTTAAATGCAGCCATGGCCAAATGCAGTCATGGTCCACACTTGAAAACCAATTAAGCACCAGAGCAAATCAAGAGGGGACAGAGACACCACCATCCCTATTGAAATGGTGCTGTGGGTTGTTCCACAGCAGATGCCAGGCAGCAATGTGGTCCAGAGATGTGGGCCCTGCTCCAGTGCCTCAAAGCATCCACGGGACAGCAGTGACACTGAGCCTCTCTCTTGTGTGGAACAGCCTAGCTGAAGAGCAGTAATTTCATCTTTAAAATCAAAATCCTTCTATTGCACCTCAGTGTACTAGAGAAGAGCTCACAGGTGTCTTCACAAGCAGTTGCTGCCTCCCTGTTCTGGCCTCTCCCTACTGCTCTATAGAAAAACTGATTCTGACATTTCCCCAGCCTTAGCATGAAGAAGAAATACATACATACATATAGATAGATATAGATATATTAGAATACCTTTATTACATCAGTAAACCCTGTGTAGTGTACAGAAATACAGAGTGTCCTTGGGCAGCTGGCTGTTGGCAACACAGGCATTAAACAGCCGAAATACCCAGATAAAATAGATTTTAAAAGCAAGACATGCTGTAAAAGCTTTGGCAGCTGCAGCCTCCTGCAAGGAGGTCAGGCATTGGTTTAGTACCAAGCTCAGGGTGCTCAGGGCTGGGGCTGAGCCCTGTGCTCCCCAGCCAGGCACTGCTGGCTGCAGGTGCTCAAGCACACTGCCCCCATTCAGGAAAGCTCCATGGCCAGCAGCAGCTTCCCTGCCCTGGGACCAACCCTGAGGTCTCTTTGGCAGGTTTACATCGCCCCCCTTCCCTGTAGCCCCACCCCTGACCCTGTTACTTCTTGAAGAACTTCTTGTTGAGGAGGAAAATGAGCAGGTTGACGTTGACCTTGGCCTTTTCAAACATCTTCATGACTGCAACACCCTCGTACTGCAGCTGCAGCAGGTCCTGTGGGAGAGGGGACCGTCACTGCCACCAGTGCTGTGCCCAGCCAGGGCAGCCCTCCTCGGTGCCCAGCCCAGGGACAGGGAGCTGGGTTTGCAGTGAGAGATGCACAGCGAGGCTGCCCCCAGCAGCTCAGGACAGGGCTCCACATGGACTCCAAGTCCCCATAGGAGCTGCAGGCGTGGGGACATCACCCAGCCCCCACATACCCCAGCTGCCCTCATCTCTCTGACCCCCAGCAGACGCAGGACAGGCTCCATACCTGGTAGTGCAGCTGGAAGCGTTCCATGTCGATCCCCATGAATTTGGCTTTCACCTGGAACCTGCCTGATTCCTCACAGGGGATGATGTCAAAAATCACATTCCTGAGCCTGAGAGGACAACAGAGTCACTCGCTATCAAAAGGGGCTTCACAGCTTTAACACAACCAAGGACCAGGTCACCCACCCAGTGTACCCCATCAGCACAGCAGCCAGACCCACAGCCCAAAACCCCACTGCAAATCCCAACTTTCCTGCATTCTCCTACACAAAACAACTTGCCCCACATGGCAGGACAACAGTGGCCCATGTGCATCCTCCTCCTCAGTTATTTTTCTCTACCTGCCCAAGTTTTCATAGAATCCAGAACAACCTGAGTCAGAAGGGACCCACAAGGATCACTGAGGACATTAAGTCCAGCTTCTGGCCCTGCACTGAATAACCCCAAGCAGGAGCTCCTCCCCTGGAGCAGGGTTACGCACTGGCTGGGCGGCAGGTCCTGGATCTCCAGCAGCACCCCCTTCTCCCACAGCTGGGCTGCTGTGTAGTGCAGCGATGGCAGCTTCTTGCTCTTCCCACTGACCCTAGAAGAGAAGGGACCACATGCTAAGAGCTGATCTCTGGCCATCCGTGACTTCTTGGATTCCCAACATCTCCAGGACTCACAACAACCAGAGAGCAATGAAAACAAGTAATGTTTTTTTTTTTTAAAAACTGCTGATTTTTGGTAAGGAACCGCACTTGTTGCTGGCTGCCAGGTTGTCAAGGCAGGTCTTGATGTACTGGTTGTAATAATCAATTTGCTCCTCATAAAACAAAGTCTTGGCATCGAGGCCCTCCAGGGTCTGCCTCAGCTTCAGGAGCTCCCTGCGGCGCTGCTGCCGGTGACGCCGCTGGTGCCGGATGTCCTGGAGGAAACAGAGTGGTGCCAATGTGTCATTGTGAGCTTTACCAGAGCAGGACCTCCGTGGGGTTTAGGGGTGATCCTCAACCCAGTGGCCCCCAGCACACCTTGGCCAGCTCATCAATAAGCTCCTGGTACTTGTTGGCAGAGTCCACCAGCCCCAGGCTCTCCAAGCGCCGCAGGTTGCGGATGACCTTGCGCTTCTTCTCCTCCATGGAGAGCTGGCTGTTGGCAGCCAGGGAGTGGTGGCGCCTCAGCTGGGCAGAGGCCTGGGCATCCCGCAGCGCTCGCTGGTGCACGAGGTGTTCATGGGCAGCTTCCTAGGGATGAGAAGGGGTGAGCCTGGAGCACAGCTGGAATGGGATACAGAGATGGAACGACCAAACTCCTCCATCTAGACTTTGATGTGGGTGTCTCCTGGCCCAGAACACCTGGCCCAGTGATTTTTCTGAAAACCAGAGTCCAGTCACTGCTGGATCACAAAAGCAGTGGCCAAACCTGTGAGAGGAGCAGGGCAGCTTTTTGCTGAGAACTTTTTTGCCATTTGCAAAAGTTTTTCAGTTCATCCCCAGCAGCAGCCTCACACATCCCACCTCATGCTCTGAGGCTGGTGTCCACAGGATTTCCGGGAGGGAATCCCCTGGCTGGGACTGGATCAAATCCACCAGCATCTGCTTGGTGCTAGAGACCAGAGAGAGATGTCAGGCATTTGCTCCAGACCATCACCCCCCACACAATATTCAGTTGCCTCCCAAATGTTTCTTGCCTACCTTGAGCATCCCAGCCCCCAACACCCTTCCAACATCTCCAGTACCCTCCTGATGTCCACAGAGTCCATCCTCACCTCAGCAGCAGGTTCCTCGTGTCACTCTCCTCGCTGCTGGCCACTGGCACCAGCTTGTTGGTGAGGGTGAGGGAGATCTCTGTTCTGCTGAGCTGGGAGAGCACCTGTTCAGCACCACTGTCTCCCAGGCTGGCAACACTCTCCCCTGCAAGGGCAGAGAGAGCCCTGCTAGCTGTGTTGGGTTTAGAGGCCTGGCTTCCCATGCCCAAAGCAATCCATCTCAAGCTTCGTGCAAGGAAAGGAGTGTGCCCATGTGTGCCCACGTCCACCCTCCTCCCATCAGGGTAGGTGGTGGGTCCCAGAGTTCAACCTACCGACCAGGGATTGGACTGTAGGAAGCTCATCAAGATCCTCCAGGAGCTCGTGCAGGGGGTCACTGTGGTGCGGTGCGATGGAGTCTTGGTGCTCAAGCAGGAGCTGGACAGTGCAAGGGATGAGTCAGAGGCAAAGGATGCAAAAGGGAGAGTGAGGGAGGGCCAGCCATGAGTGACACAACACCCTTTGCACCCAAGGGGAGACGGAGAAGATACGAGACAAACCTGCAGAATCTAGGTTCTTTCCTTGCTTAGAAGAGAAAAAAAATGGGTCAGCAAGAGGGAAGCTGTGCCAGGAGTGGGATACAGAGCAATGGGAGGAAATGCAGCAGAAAGCCCAGGAGGTGGGAGCAGGGGAAGTCGAGCTTGCCATGGGTTAGGTGCTTATATGCCCTGACCTTATGTGTGTTGATGAGCTCCCCCACAGTGATGTAAATGACTGGTTTGGCCACTGCCACCATCTCTGAGTACTCATCCACGTTAAACCTCTCTTCAGGCTCAGGGACGCAGCAGGCGGCAGAAATGAACCTCCTGCGGGGAGCGACCCCTTTGGTCAGCTGCCACCAGCTCCAGGCCACCCTCCCACCCCGTCGCCATCCTGGGGCCCACCTGAACTTGTTGTGGGTGTCCTCCAGGTACTGGTTCACCCCGCAGAGATGGGCACTCTCCCCCTGGAAGGCCTTGCGGGTGGCGGCGTGCTGCAGCACTTTGGCGATGGAGCCCAGGGTGCGGCGCTGGTCGGGGTGCAGGGCTGCCCCAGCCGACACGTCCACGATGGCAAAGCCATCAGGGGCCACCACCGCCGGGTTCATGAAGCGGTAGTAGAGCAGGTTGCCCACGATCTAGGGCATGAGACAGGCTGGGGATTGGGGAGCAGATGGGTTGGGGCCCAAGGAGGTGATAGCTCAGCAGGGAAGGATGTTTCATCCCTGCACTGCATGGTAGGACCCTCCTGGAAGAGAGGGCAGTGCAGGGAAAAGCCCACTCTTGGCATTTCCTTATTGGCTCAAGGAAAATGCTGACTTGCAAGTGTTTCTAAGCCAAGAGGACCTGACCTTTCGTGGAGGGATATTGGCCCTTCATGTACAGACACAGCTGAACCCCACCAAACCGTGCAGGTGCCCCAGCCCCACGGTACCTTATCGATCTCCTCTGCCGGGGCCTTGGGGAATTTCTCAGCCAAGGACATCCTCAGGATTTTGGCCATGTAGCGCATCCCATAGCTGAGGAGAGGTAGGGAGAGGGCCATCAGCATGTGGGTCTGCCCTAATGACCCAGTCCTACTACCCATCATCCAAGAAGCAGCAAGCCCCCAGCCCTGGTGTGATGAAGAAGCCCACAGGTAGGATTGGCAGCTACAGCACCCTTCAGCTCCCTCCCCCACCCTGCTGCCAGTCCAGGCATCCTTGGAGGAGGCCCTCATCCTCTGAGATGACCACAAAGCTCAGATTCTTCCTGGCAGACATCTCAATGTCAGCAGTAAACTGCCCAGAAATGGAGCAGAAAAACAAACCAGCCCATGGGGCGCTGCTGATATTTGGGGTTCCCCTTGCTGACAGTGCAGTAACACAGTCCTGCAGCAGCAAAGGGGCCAGGAAGCCTCCCATAACCCAACCTCCTTTCTAAGGCCTTGCTGGAGACACCTTAGAGCCAACAGCACTCCTGGGGTGTGCACAGAAACCATCGGGATACTTACGGGATCTTGTCAACAGAAGAGGTGATGGCAGAGACAAACTTGTCTGTTATTGCCAGGAGACTGCGGATAGAGATGTCCAGCCGCCTTTGCACCTCGGGGTGGCTGAGAGCCTGCTCAGGGCTGACCTCATATGGGAGCTTGCTGCGAAGGGAAGACAAGATCCCCATCACCATCCCAGTGTCCATCACCCTGTGGCCGAGCCAAGCCCTCTTACCCAGGGTCTGACCTTCTATGCCCAGTCTGCGACTCAGTCTGATTGATCCACGCCTTGTAGATGTCCACGGGGTCCGTGCGGATGCTGAGGGTCTTGTCCTGCAGGACCTCCTGCACCGGGCCAGCCAGGATGTGTCGCAGGGCGTTCTGCCCACGCACGTTGCGGTAGAAGCTGACCACCAGCCGAATCACCGTGGCATTGCCCATCAGGATGTCATGAACATGGTCCACCTTGGACCTGGGGACAGAGACGGGGCAGATGGGATGAGGGGATGGGCCGGCACGTGTGTGTTCTCCAAGCAGAAGGCAGCAGGCAGAAGGGGTAACAGCATCCAAGCTGATGCAGTTCAGCCTTTCCCTGGGCCTGTCCCCACACCAGGGCACCCACGGACACCCACCTGATCTCCTCCTGCAGCGCCGCTTTGAAGAGCTGGAGCAGCAGATAAGCCTCCCGTGGGTTGGACGCGTAGTTGTAAAGCGTGAAGATCACGGACTCCATGAATTTGGTAGACTTGTTCTGGGGCATCTGGAAGATCAGCCTGGCCAAGTACACTGGCTGTGTCTGCAGGGGGGACAGACACCAAGCTAACCCAAGAGTCACGGGGCAGCCAGGGCCCAGGTCCCTGCAGTGTCCCCCCAGCTGTGGGGGACACAGCACAGCCCCCCAGCCCCACCTGCAGCAGGTAGAAGAGATGCTGATAGGCCTCCAGCTTCTGCCGCTTCTCCCTGCTGAGCGACTTGAGCCCCTTCTGCTTGTCCATGGACATCATCTCTGAGAGCTGCTCCCTGTTCTTCTTGGTCAGCTTCTTGCAGTGGGAGACCACCTCCTGTGGCCACATAGGCAGGGAGAGAAGCACTGGGGTCTGCCTAAGGCTCTGGCATTCTGACCAGAGCCAGAGGCACCCCAGTGCTCCCCCCCAACCCCACCCCGACCTCTCCAACTGCTTAAAAAGTGAAGCAGAAACAAGTCCAAGCTATGATGCCACTGAGGGCAGCACAGCATGAGGCAACCAAGTCCTCCCCCGCCCTCTCTACCTGCAGCGTGATCCTGTTCTTGACCAGCAGCCCAATCTTGATGTCCATGAGGTCCAGGTCGCCCTCCAGCTGCCGGCTGGCACGGATCCTCTTCACCACCTCCTCCTGCAGTCGCAGCACCTCTGACTCCTCCCAGAAATCGTGCTGGCTCTGCTCCAGCAGGTGGATGAAGCGCCGGACAATGCCCAAGGGTGGACTCTTGGTATGGACTGCAGCAATGCACAGTAACGCCGTGAATATTTGCAGGCAGATGGAGTGGCCACAGACCCTCAGATCCCCAGCATTCACCCAGAGACAGCCCATCCTCCTCCCCAAAAAACATCTTCTTGCAGCACCAGGACATGGGACAGCACACGGCCACATTGTGCAACGGCCTCCAGGAAGCTTTTGGGATCAGAGTGGCAGCCCCAGGGCTGACGACCAAGCACCACCAAGGCTCTGTCACTCCTGACCTTGCCAAGGGGCCACCAGTGGCCACAGTGCCCACAACTGCTCCCCCACTATGCAGGGCCAGCAAGAGAAGAGGCAGAGTCCCCTTCCCCATTAGCCATTGCACTTCAGAGCAGCAAGGAGCAGGCACTTACCCAGCATCCTGTAATCCCCACGGGCCTTGTTTGCTCGCACAAAGGCCTGGATTTTAATTACAGCTTTAATCTGCCAAGACAAACAAGGGGGTGGGAGATGATTTTCCATGGTGTCCCTAACACACACGGGGAGTGAAGGAGATCTGGACAAGGACATTGCTGTCTGGTCCCTCTGCCAGGAATGTATTAAGGCCTGGGATAAGGGTCTCTACAACACAGGAGAGATTTTGGGATTCCACCCTTCTCAGTGGTCATTTCCCTCCACTCACTGTATATCAAAAGCTGCAGCAACTCCCAGGGTGCAACTTCACTTCCTGGAACTGACACCCCCTCTTTTTTCCCCCAAAATTTCCTTCCCTCTTAATGGGCATCTTGAAGTCATTGTTGTTTTTTGATGGAACTGGAGTGGTTTCTCTCTCCTCACACTTTACAAAACCTGAGAGTTTGGCTTCCATACCCAACAGGTACTTATTACTTCCCATCTGTACCCCTGCCAGGATGAATCAGTTTCTTCCAGCTGCACTGCGAGCACTCAGGGACAGGGATCCCACTGTGTGCCCTGGATCATCCCCCTATATCCCCACCAACATGGTCCCAGGAGCTGTTTGACTCCCATCCTATCACTTACATTCTGCCTGAAGTAGTGCAGCCTCTCCTGGTACTTCTTCTGTGCCTGCCACATCCTCACGGCCGCCTGGATCTGGGATAGATGTTCAAACATTTGGATTCTGGAAGGACTTGCTTGACCAAAGGGAATGGGTGGAGGGGAAAAATCATGAGGACTACTAGGGGAGGTTTAGGTTGGATATTAAGGAAAATTCCTTCATGGAAGATGTGGTCAGGCATTGGCACAGGCTGCCCAGCAAAGTGGTGGGTTCACCATCCCGAGAGGGATTAAACTCCTGTAGGGATGTGGCACTTGGGGACACAGTTAGTGGTTGCCTTGGCAGTGCTGGGGGAACAGTTGGACCCTCTGATCTTCAAGTTTTTCCAGCCTCAGTGAGCCCATGGTAACAATTCTATACTATGATTTTTTTCTCCCCTGTCCACTCACACACTGCCCTGGCCCAGCTGCCACAATCCCCCCGGCTCCTCTGCACTGGGGTAGATGCCACCCTTGCAAGCTGAACAAGTAGGTGACAATGCCCAACATGGGAACAAAGGCTGAAGAAAGAATCTTCCAAACCTTGATTGCAGCCTCTGTGTTGGATTTCAGGTAGTGCAGCCTCTCCAGGTAAGCTCTGCGCTGCCTGTACCCCCTCCAACAAGCCTGGACACAAGAAGACATCAGGTAGAGAGACTTGCATGAGGTCACTGTGACTTCATGGGTTTTTCAGGGAGCACATGAGGAAAGAGAATAACACAGCATGGGGAAAGAGGAAACCAGCACCCAAAGCAGCTACTGTGAGAGAAACAAGCACCACACTACTCTCTGCAGCACCTCAGGGGTCCTGACATTAAAACTACAGAGCAGCAAGCGCTGGCACTCCCTGGATGTGCCAGAAGGTGCTGCAAGCAGCTGCCCTGGGTTTGTGTTCAGAGGAGGGACAGGTTCTGGCTGCATCACCTGGATCCTGATGGCAGCTGGCCTCTGCTCCTGCAGGACACGCCGCCGTGCCACAAACTGCTGGCGAACAAGGAATCCCCGGAGCCGCGCCTGGAGCCTCACCACCAAGGCGACGCTGGCCGCCCACAGGCACTCCCGGTCGTGCGCCAGCGTCACTCGGGTGATGACCGACTGCAAGGACACGAGGCACCAGCTTAGCCCCAGTGATGCCACTGGTGCCCATGCAGCCCCATCCTGCCCATACCTGGATCTCCTCTCGGCTCAGATGTGTGGTGTTGAAGCTGCCATTGCGTGGGCACTGCCAGCTGCCCTCCAAGGTCTGCAGGTTCAGGTAGTACTCGGCACCATCCAGCCACCTGTGCCGGATCCAGGATGGCTTCATGCTCCCTGCATGGCGGGATGGATGGGAGCTGCTGGAGAGTGCTGCTCCCCCTGAACACCCTGGCCAGGGGTGCACCCCAGGCTCCCAGGGCGGGGGAGGTCTTGCAGCCCCCAGGGTTTTACCCTCTGGTCTCTTGGTGGCCATCAGAGCCGCCAGTTGCTCCTGGTAGGCGTCAGCACAGGCGTTCACCACCCCAAGCAGGCCCACGTCAGGGTTGCACAGCACCCTCAGTGTCTGTGACACCTTCCCTTCCTTGATGGCCTGGTTGATGGCAGCTGTGCCCAGAGCCACTGTGGGAGCAGAGGGGCTCATGTCAGCCCCTTCTTGTCCCCCGACCTCCAGCAGTACCCACATGGGGAGAGCACTCACTGCTCCTGGCTGCCACTGTGTCCTGGTTGGCCTGGCAGACCCCTTCCTGGATCTCTTCCCACCAAAGAACAGCTCCATTGTCCTCCGTGGCCTGCAAGATGGGGGACATGGGGTCCAATGAGCTGGGCAGCCCCCCTTGGAGCACCTCCTGCTTTGCAGATGCTGCATTGCTGGGGTGGGGGAGTTACTTCATAGTCTTTTGACCAAGGCAGGGTACCCCACATCCAGGGGGAACACCATGCTGCCATGGAGTATTCCACAGCTGGTGACCCCCACCCTACCTGGACCTTCTGCCTCCGTGCCCTGGACAGGACGCTGTGGTAGCGCGGGGCCGTTGGAAGGGCGATGTCGGGCAGGGCGGGCGCCAGCAGCAGCAATGCCGCCAGGGTCTTCTCAGGGTCCGCCTGCAGCAGCGCCTCGTTGACCAGCCAGACCGCATGGGCTCCTGTGGGGGAGGGAAGAGGGAAGGGACACGCCTTTCAACCCGACCAAAGCTCCGGGCACCCAAGGGAGTCACAGCCCAGGGCGGTGCGAGATTCTCTGGTGCGTCATCGGGGCTGGAATCCCAGCGCAACCTCTCTCCCAGGATATCTGCAGACCCCCTGCATGCCCAAACCTTCTGTGGGCAGGACTCACTGTCGTTTTCATCCTGCACTGATGAATTGGTGCTGTTGATGCTGTCCTGAATGTCATTCCAGCTCAGGAACTCAGCTCCTGCTTTCCTCGACTGGCCTTTCAGCTGCAACAAGTCATCAAAGTACCTACAGGAGAGACACGGGGCAATGACTTGGAACATTCCAAGAAGGGCTCAGTGCATTCCGAGGAGAGCTTGGTGCATTCCAGGCAGAAGGGCACCTGCCAGAGCCAGCTGCTTCTCTCTTCAGAGGAGAGAGGCAAGTCACAGGACAGGGAGGCTGCTGGAACAAGCCCACAAAAAGCCCAGGCCCCCTGACCAGCCACAAGATTTCTTTACACCAGCCCCCGACACAGAGCCCAACTCACCGCTGTGCATTTGCATCTTCAACTCCTGAGAGGCCCAGGGCAGGGCTGACCAGGCTGCTCCAGAGCCTGTTGGGGTTCCTGGCATCCAGGGCTTGGTTAACCAGTGCCACAGCTGAGAGCATCTCCACAGCCACAAACAACTCCTCCTGTGCCAGCTCACCCTGCATGGGGCAGGCAGAGACACTGAACCCCCAGTAACCCTCCTCCTCCAGTCCCAGCTTCCCTGGGGAAGCAGCAGCAGGGGAAGCACCCCAGTCCTAGCAGGGGGATCAATCCACCCATCGTCAAGGGGACCCATGGCCCATCCCTGGGGGTGTCTCACCCGCGGGTGCTGGCACTGCAGGAGGGCCAGCTGGTGCTGGTACAGGGGGGCAGCAAGGGGATGCACATCAGGTAGTTGGGCTTCAGGGTCCATCAGCGCTTCCAAGGTTTCTGCTGGCTTCCCTCGGCGGACAGCAGCATTGATCCGGCCGACAGCCTGCAGCACTGAGGGACAGGTGGGGACTGGCATAGCGGGGCTGCAGGAGGCAGCTGTGCCCTGTACCAGGGCCAGGCTGCCAACAGGCCCACCGGCTCCTGGGATGCCCTGGGCAGCAGAACCTGCAACAAGCGTTCACCCAGGCACTCACTGGCTCGCTTCTTCTCATCCCTCCGGTTCGCTGTGAGGATCCCTGCCTGTAGCTCTTCCTGCTCCAGCAGCTCTAGGTAGCCCAGTTCCTGCAACAGGCAGAGAGGGGTGTCAGGTCTCACAGCTCATCATGCTTGTGCTGACAGAGCAGCCATGCTCAGACCCCTGGCAGAAAGCTGCCAAATCCCCAGCCCGTGGGACCTCCCTCTTCCTGGGGACCATGGGCTGTCCCCCAGTATGAGCACTCTGCACCACAGACTCCTGCCAGCCCCTACCAGAGCCTTCTCCTCCCGGTCCATGCTGAGCTGCTCCAAGTAGAGCTCGAGGTTGTCACGCTGGAGGCAGCGCAGGGCCAGGGTGGGGTCCTGCAGTACACGGTGCAGTGCCAGCACATCCTGTCTCTCCAGGGCATTGTCCACCTCTTCCAGAGCCCAACGCACTACAAGAGGCCAGTTCACCCCAGAAGTGAGCAGAAAAATCATCCTACATCCCCAGGGAGCCAAGGCAGCTATGGCTAAATCCTGCATACTCATAATTTTAATTTCTTCTTGGAAGTGCACACCCAGCCCTCCTTCCCACTATGTCTGAGGCTGGCCTGAGCAGACTTCTTTCTGTCATGCCCACCACTCTCCCCACACCCTGGGCTACCTTAGTCCCACTATAAGCCCTGGAGAACCCCCAGAGGGAAGGCCCAGCTTTGCTCACCATTCACTTTGTTGATGTTCCCTTGGATTTCAGCCTGGGTCAGACACCAGTCGTAGACGTCCTCTCCTTCGGGGATCACCTGTGGGTACTGGACAGGGACTCCCAGCCTGAGCTTTGTGCCCAAGCACACCTCACCATGTGCAGTGGGGTCCCCTGCAGACGTCCGGGTTCATTTCCCAACCCCGAGCCCTGGGTGAACCAGCCCCCAAAGAGGAATCATGTCCCCCATCTTCTGCTCAGCACAAGGGCTCCCAGGCCGTGTTTCGGCCAGCAAGCACCGTGTGGTCTCTGGCAAAGGGACCCCTCCAGCTGGAACCACCCACCTGCCCATCAGCACAGGGACTGCTCCTCTCCCAGCCACCCCAGAGCACCCCATGCCCTCCTCACCCTGTTTCTGGCATTGCTGCTCTTCTCCAGCTTGGCCTGGTGCAGCACCTCCTGGTAGGCATCTGCCAGCTCCTCGCGCAGTCCCACCAGCATCGCGTGGGGGTTGTGGAGGGTCTCCATCGTCTGGGCCACCACCCCCCGATCCACTGCTTTGTTGATGGCCAACACCGCAGCATGGACTGGAGGTGAGGCAGGGAGGAGGTGAGTGAGATGGGACATGGAGGGGCAAGATGGACCATCTGCTTTACCCCTGCATGCAGCGGGAGAAGGCATTTCATGGGCAATGGTGGGATCAAAAGGCAAGCTGCAGTCTCCAGCACCCGGGAAGTCTGTCTCACAGCAAGGCCAGGGAATGCAGAACCCCAGCTGCTGCTGGCTAGGAAAGGGCTGTGCCAGCACCTGCAGCCTTGTGCCAGGCTGAAAGGGAACAACCAGGTGCCTCCCACTGCATCCCAGACCACCATCACCTCCCAGAGCACCCCCTCCCAGTTTGCTGGCCCCAGATTTGGCGTTCAGAGGCTGAGCCAAGATCCTGCTATGGGCTGGCACCCAGCCCTGCTCCCCACCAGGCACCCATCACCTGCTGCTTCATCCACTGAGAGCTCATTGGCCAAAATGCCACCGATCTTGCTGAAGGCAGGCAGCTGCAGCCCATACTTCTCCAGCTCCTGCTTCATGTTGTGGATCTCTTCCTCTGGAGCAGAGCAGAGGCAGCACTGCTCAGCACCAGCCCTGTAACCCAGTACTGGAGCAGAGGCAGCCAGCAGCCCCCCCTCCCCTGCCAGACCAAGAGGGGTGCAGAAAACTCCCACACTGGGGTGAGCATGCCTGAGGCAGCTTTGGCAAAATGCATCCAAGATTTTCCCTTCCTGCCACAGGACCTCAGAGCATTGGTGGCAAATGCCCCTCGGCAACTCCCAGCCCAGGTCTCCCTGCATGGCACCATACCTGTGAAGTTCACTTTCCCATACAAGTCCTGGATTAGAGGAGCCAGCCCTAGCTTGAAGAGGTAGAAGCTGAAATGCAAACCCACACCGTGACATCGCCTGCTTCTCCCTCCCAACGCTTCTGTGTCACCTGAAGCTGAGAGGTGACACCACTGGAAGGCTCATGAGCATGAACACGTTCCATGGCAGCCAGGCCAGGGCACCCACCTGAGTGCATGGATGCAGTAGACCACCCGGGGCATGTTCTTCTTGTCATAGATGTCAGTAGTCTCTGGGTGGAAGATCTGCCAGGAAGACAAGAGACACCTCAGGTGGCAATGGCATTGAGACAGTCCCCAGGTGTCAAAGACTGGGGGACAAAGATGAAGCCCCCCTGTCATACCAGCATCCCCCCACAAGTGCTACCACAAGGCAAAGGCCAGTGTGTCCCTTGGCCGGGGAAAGCAGAGGGGAGATGTTACCGAGGGGAGCCCCACGTGGCTCATGGCATCACGCCAGTGGTTGATGTTATCCGTGTGCCGAAAGTGAAGCCCGGCTGCCTGGAAGACAGGAGCTGAGGTCAGGCTGAACTGCACTTTCTGCCGTCCCTAGGGTCCCCCTTGCCCCCAGACCAACCCAACCAAGGCAGGAGGTTAAAGACAGAGGCAACACCTGTGACACCCAGGGGCAGCACAGCTCAGGGACCCCATTGCAGCCACCTACTACAAAACCATCCCTCAGTGACTGCTGTCAGCGAGTCCCTCCTCACTCTGCACTCACCAGCAAGGGAAAGGTTTGGGGGTACACCCTAAGGGGTACTACACTTTCCCTCTGGTGCCACAGCCTTACCTTGTACCGTGTCTGTTCAGGGTCGTAGATCTTCTTCAGTGGGACAACGGCAGGGGCAAAGCAGTGTCCCAGCTTGGCCAGGAGGACCCCATTGCGTAGGGTCTCCTCCAGCTCCATGGGTGGGGGCAGCCTCTCACCCAGACAGGCCTCCATCCAACTGGGAGGGCAGAGACAGGGCACGTCACTGACCCCCAGCACCCCACGCAGCAGAAAAGCACCCAAAGGACATCCTTGTACAACCCCATTCCAATAAATCCTCCCTGGCAGGGGAGCTCAGCCCTCAGGCTTTTAATGCTGGGTGGTTTTCAGTTTGGGTGTAGGGCTGAGTGTCCCCCCACAAAAAAAACCAAACTCCCAACCAACTCCCAACAAAGCTCCAGGATCCAGGCAGCATTCTGCAGCATTATAGCCACTCCCCACCCATTCTCCCTGTTCCTCCCCTTAACACCCCTTTTCCCCCCAAATCTGAGCTCAGGGATATCCCCAAGCGCAGCCTCACCGCTTGGCTTCCTCCAGGTGACACAGGTACT
>VZDJ01000251.1:392673-442160 GCA_008694505.1 Cyanoderma ruficeps | reverse complement strand
TGGTAGGCAACATTCTGCCTCCTCTGTTCGTCCATCTCGTCTGCAGTCGGGCGCTCACCTGAGCAGACAGGAGGCCTCCCATCAGAGCCCCCTGCTCAAGGAGGCTTTTTGAAGCCCCCATGGCCACTGAAACTAAGATTTGGGAAAGGAAGCCAGGCTTTGGGTGCAGTAGCCTCCCACAGCCCTCATGGGAGTGGCCACCAGCCTCACAATGCCACCAGCCAGGCCCTTCTGGCAGCAGGAGGAAAAGTTTCCATTTTCCCTTTTTCCCAAATAACGGCCATCAGAGCTGGAACTGGAGAGGGGGAGGGCACAGAGCAAGCAGCCGGGGAAGAGGTGGAGAACATAGCTACAGGTTTGGGATCCTTTGACACTGCTCATGCTGGAGGCACCCATGACTTCTTGGGGGCACCTGGCAGTCCCCCAACAAACCATTCCTCAAAATATGTCCCCCCCAGTTTCTCCCCAGGGGTCTGGCACCTTGCCACCGCCATCCCTCTACCCACATGCAGACCTGCCTGTTCCCCTTCAACCCCCTGCAGCCCTAGACCGGACTGTTCCCCCCATCCCTTTGCACGCCCAGAGTCCCTGTCCCCGCCCTGCACCCCACACCTGCCTGTGCCCACAGCCCCCTGTCTCCCCAGCCTTACCTGTCCTCTCACATTCCCCTGCACCCCAGGCCTGTTCCCCCATCCCCCGGCACCCCCAGACCCGCCTGTCCTCTCCCATCTCACTGCACCGCAGACGTGTCCCCCTCTCGCCCCTCAGCACCCCGGACGTGCCTGCTCCCTTCATCCCCCCGCACCCCCACCCTTAGGGCAGCCCCCCTTTCCCGGTGCCGGTCACTCACAGCGTCCCGGCCCCGCTCCCTCCATGGCCGCGGTGGCTCCGGCGGCTCCGCCCGCGGTTTGAATCTCCCGCCGCTCACGTGGCTCCGCGCGGGGGCTGCCGGGCGCGGCACCGGGACACCGGACACCGAACACCGGACCCCGGACACCCGACACACACTGGGGGGCTTAGGGAGCGCTGGGCAGCGGGGGCACCGGGGGGAGCCCTGGGGAGGGGGACACACAGTGGGGAGCTCGGAGCTCTGGGGAGCGGGGAGGTGACACACGCCGAGACAGCGAGAGGAGCCTCGGGTTGCAGGGGGAACCTTGGGGTGCAGGGGCTGGGCACTCACCGGGGTGCAGGGGGAACTCATGAGTGAAGGGCTGCTGGGGGACTCCACGGGCTGTGTCGAGGGGTCAGCGCTATGCCAGACCAAGGACGTGCCATCCGGCCCCGGGGTGCCCTGTACCCCTGCTGCTCTGAGCCCGTCCATCAACCTGCTTCAAAGCACGAACCTGCCCCTCCTTGGAACAAGCCCCCAACACCTGCCACAAGGTGTTGAGACAGCGAGGAGCCGGTTGTGCCATCCATTACACAGCTGTCCTGTCCGTCACACAGTTTTCCCATCCATCCGTCACAGGGCTCACGCTGGCAATGCTGCACTGAGTTTCCATGGCGCTGCACTGAGTTTCCATGGCACTGCACACCACCCTGGTGACAGGGATGAAACTGGAGCCAGTGGGGCCATTGTGGGATGTGCTTTCCCAGGAACAGGCCTGGCTTTGTCCCAGCCTGTGCCACCGCCTGCCACGCTTTGGTCTCTCAGAACCCGGCCGTGCTCCAGCACTAGGCGCTAGTGTCCATCACCAGGGGCTGTGACCCGCCCCAGGCAACCTTCCAGGCAGCCCAAGTGCGGAGGTGCCTCAGACATCCCCGCACCAGGGAGCCGTGGCTTGCGGCAGCGACGCAGCAGCAGCAGCGGTGGGGATGCCCTTTCTGCTCCCTGCTCTCGGCACCCTTTGCACCTGAAGAGCAAACAGTAAGTGTATGACACTGGTTATTCTGCCTCCCAAAAAGGCACCCCAGCAACCTCCCACTCCATGCTGTGGTGTCCCTCCTCCTCCCCCAGTGACCTCTTTCCTCTCTCGTGGCCACCAAGGTTTGTGGGGTCCTGCATGGGAAAGGCTTTTTTCCTTCCTGAAACTTTATAGCAAACAGGCTACAAGACCTACAAGACATCCTTAATTTCTCATAAATAATATAAAATAAATCTGCTTGTTTGAAGTGCTCCCTGGCAGGACCATGCAGGCTTGGCTGCCTAAGCACCTCTCTCTCTTGCAGGCAGTTGTGGCCCCTCCCCATGGATTTGGAAGAGGCTGCTGATCTGGGAGTGCAGCCCTCCACCCCCACACACCCTACTGCCCCCTCTGCCCCCACCATCACCACCACCCCTGCAGCTCTCATAGCCCCCACCAGCTGCAAGAAGAGCTGGAAGAAAAAGAAGGCGAAGGCCGAGACCAGGGAAGCTGCTCAGGAAGGAGGGGATGAGGCAGCAGGGCGGGTGGATGCGATCGAGGGCTTCACACGAGCCGGGCACCGGGCGCTGGCTCTGGGCGCTGGGCAGGAGGCAGTGGGGTTCTTCAGGAAGGCCCTGCTCCTCTCCAGGGACACAGTGAGCCCCCAGCTCCACAGGGCTTGTGCCTTCAATCTGGGGGCTGCCTATGTGGAGACTGGGAAGCCCAAAAAGGGCCTTGAGTTCCTCCTCCAGTCCCAGCCCTCAGAGATGGAGAGCAGGGACCACTTGGGGAGCCTTCATTTCAGCGTCGGGGCTGCTCATGAAGGGCTGCAGGATTTTCCAAAGGCTCTGGAGTGTTTTGAGAAAGTCGCTGGCCACGCCGGTGCTGCGCAGGCTGGCGGCCGAGCAGGGACCTGCGTGCAGATGGGCTGCTGCTACCTGGGGATGCGGGAGCCGGCCCGAGCCGCACGGTGCTTCCTGGACGCGGCGCAGACCTACGCGGCAGCGGAGAGCCCCGAGGCCGCGGCCGTGGCTCTGAGCAGGGCGAGCAGCTCCATGCTGCAGAGCCGGCGGTTCCGGGCGGCAGAGATCGCCGGGGTCCTCGCCCGGTGCCGCTCACTCTGCGAGAGCATCCCCGACCTGGCCCTGCGAGGTAAGGCTGCGCCGCACCTCTTCACTCTTAGGGCCCTGGGGAGCAGCTCCCACGCCTGCTTTTCCTCTCTGCCCCCAGGGAAACTCTACAGCGACATCGGCCTCGGCTACTCCCAGCTCCACATCTTCTCCCTGGCTGCCGAGAGCTTTGAGCGGGCCCTTGGGCTGTGTGGTGGGGAGCGGGAGCGGGACCGGCGCCGGGAGGCTGCGCTGCTGCAGAACTTGGGCGCTGCCCACAACGCCCTGCGCTGCTTTGGCACGGCGCTGTGCTGGCACCGGCGTGCGGCCGCGCTGCACGGTAGGTCACAGTGCTCGCTCTGCCTCTTGGCTTTGCCGGATGTGCCAGCTCGGTATGGAGACCTGTGTTCCCAATTCCAGGTGCCCTGGGGAACCGGAGGGCTCAGGGGCAGTGCTTTGGGAACCTGGCATATGCTTGCAGCCAGCTCGGGAACCACGGGGCTGCCGCGGAGAGCTATCTGCACGCCCTGCAAGCCTTCCGAGACTCGGGTGAGGGGAGGCACACGGCACCCCCTTGAGGGGAGTCTGCAGCATCCGTGAGCCAAGTGGACTCAGTCTGGGTGATGCTGGCTGCCAGGGATCTCGGCTGAGCAGTGCTGGGACCAATGTAGCCCTTTGCCTCCCAGGGGACTTGCAGGGGCAGTGGCAAGCATGCGAGGGGCTGGGTGCAGCATGCTTCCACCTGGGAGACCCCCAGAGAGCCATCGGGCACTATCAGGAGGCCCTGATTCTGCTTTCCCTCTGTCAGGTAAGGCATGATGGGGCGCCCCCAGGGCCAGGCCCTCCTGCACATCATGGGGCACTGGCCTCAGCCCTGGGGCACACCCACTCAGCCCATCGCACATATGGGTTCTCTCCACCACAGGACAGCCCCAAAGCTGCCCACAAACGGGTTGTGCACAAGCTCACGGATGCCATCCAGCACCGACTCCACCTCAGCCACCTCTCCTACCAGGGGGGCTGTGCACCCACCCCAGCCATGGTGAGCACCACCCAGGGCATGGGACACTCTGCAGGGCTGGGAACTGCGACCCCAGTAGGGGTTGTGGCAAGAGGTCCCTGAGTTTGCTGGGCAGAGGGACACACGTATTAATCCCATCAGGAGCCCAGCCAGCTGCGGTTTTGCTCCACACTGCCCCGTGCCAGTAGGACACAGCTCCAGGGGAGCAAGGTGTGAGTAGGAAAGCTGCCATCCTCTCTCTCCTGCCTCTGGAATGAGTTTCCAGATCACAGAGGAGACAAGCCTGCCTCCCTTCACTCCACGTCCTTCAGGGGGAAAGCCCAGGCTGAGGACAAGCTGTGTATGTGTACGCCAGGAGCACATCCCAGATATTCAGGTGAGAGGGTTAAAACTAAATGTGGGACTGAGCCATCCAGGCAATTCCTGACAGAGCTGAGGCTTTGGCACAGTCTGATACTGTGTTCTTGCCTGTTTGTCCTTCCTTCCTGGAGCCACAAGAGCGGGCCTGACTGGTGGTCTCACACTGGAGCCCTGCAACCCACATGGCCTGCTGGGCACCTCTGGGGAGGATGACGATGGTCCCAGCTCAGCTCCAGGGTATCACAGTGAGCCCCAGGCTAACAGGTGGGCAGACAAGGGGGAGACACCTCAGTATAGCCCCTGACACCCAAATACCTCTGCAGCAAAAGGGACTTCTCCTGTTTAATGGTGAAATCCAGAGATTTTTAAAGATACATAATTTCGAGAGTCCATTTGGGGTAATTCCAGCTGGATCCTAGGGAGGGTTCAGTCATGTGATAGGGGAGAGTTTGTCAGAGATGCTGTCCAGAACCCACACATGAGGTCGACTTGTCTCTCAGTAAGAGGAACACCAGCCCCCTGCACCCGGCCAAGCTGCCCCATGCCAGCCTCCGGCTACATGAGTACCACACACAACCAGAACATCTCTTCTCCAGCGAGCCCAGGCCTGAGGGTTTCACACCACATTCCACAGGGCATCAAAACTGCCAAACCCTCCATCCAAGGCGTCTGGAGAGGTAGGTGATGCCTTGGGAGAGTGGGCAAGGGAGTGCATAGAAGTTTTGGGCTCCAGAGTGTCCTCTGAGGGGAGGGTTCATGGGTGGAGACCCCAGCAGGGCTTGGGCCACCCCCGTTTCTTGGAACGGACACGACCCTAAGCCAGAAGTCACAGGGGCGGGGGAATTTGGCACCTCGTAGCCAACACCAAAACCATGCCCTATGCATGGGGCAGCAGATCTAAGGGGCGGTTTCCAGGACCCCTCTATGAACCTCCCGCCCACTCCTGCCTTCCAGTGCTTAAAGGGGCTCCAGCAGAGCTAGAGAGGGACTTTGGACAAGGGCCTGGAGTGACAGGACAAGGGAGAATGGCTTCCCATTGCCAGAGGCCAGGGATGGATGGGATATTGGGAAGGAATTCTTGGCTGTGAGGGTGGTGAGGCCCTGGCACAGGCTACCCAGAGAAGCTGTGGCTGCCCCATCCCTAAAAGTGTTCAAGGCCATGTTGGACAGGGCTTAGAGCAATCTGGGATAGTGGAAGGTATCCCTGCTCATGGCAGGAGGGTGGGACGAGATGGGCTTTAAGATCCCTTCCCACCCAAAACAGTCTGTGAGTCCATAATTCCATTATTCCATTTTGCATCCTGCTGGACACCCTCGCTCCCCATGACGCCTCCGTGACCTTGCAGCCTTGATGATGACCCCACTGCCACTGCTGCCGGCTGCTGGTCCCGCCGGGGACCTCGCACGGGGACCAGAACTCTGTCCCTCGTCTGCAGCCTCGTGTGACCAGGAGGACACTGGGGAATCGCCGTTTCTCGGAGCACAGGCCCAAACCGGGGGAGGGGGTGGGCCGCTGAGCAAACACGGTTTTGACCCCACTCCGTTTCCGCCATCCTTTGTATGTCGGGGTCCCGGGGAGGAAATGAAGGCGCTGGACGGACGGCGGGTTGCAGGCTGGGCCTGGAGGCACCGCGGACTCTGCGCAGCCCCGCCCCGGCCCCGCCGCGCGGTGAAGGGCGCTCCGCCTCGGGGCGGCCCCGCGCCTGCTCCGTGGAGTTCCGGGGGCCGTACCGGGCCGTGCTGGGCCGTACCGGGCCGTGCCCGCTGCATGCCAGCCCCGCGCGCGTTGCTGGGCTTGGGGCTGCTGGTGGCGGCGGCTCGGGCGGCCGGGCGGTGCCGGGACCGGGGCTGGGGCTGGAACCGGGACCAGTGCCGGTGCCTTCCCCGACGCGCCATGCACGTCCCCAGCGCCGGGTCCGGCCCGACGGGGCTCCGCTTCCTGGGGTAGGGCCGGGGGAAAGGAGGGAGGTGGGAGAGGAGGCGGGCGGTGCTTGGGGTCCGCAGGGGGCGGAGGGAGCACGGGGACGGGGTGGGGTCAGGCAGGACAAGGCTACGGGCGGGCTGAGGGGTGCAGAGGGGCCAGGCAGGACATGGGGTTGGGGTGCAGAGGGGCCAGGCAGGACATGGGGTTGGGGTGCAGAGGGGCCAGGCGGGACATGGGGTTGGGGTGCAGACGGGCACGGGGGCTCAGCTCTGTGCGAGTCGTCCACCCCCGGCTCATGCAAAGTCGAGGGGATCATAGCAGCACCCAGGCTGGACCTGGCCGGGTTTTGGGCTACCCAGGGGTGCCATCTTCCACCCTAGGCAGGAGGAGGCCCAGGCCATCGACCAGGAGCTCTTCACTGAGTACAAGTTCAGCGTGGACCAGCTGATGGAGCTGGCAGGGCTGAGCTGTGCCACTGCCATTGCTAAGGTGGGGATCCTGCGGGGCCAGAGGGGGATCCTGGCACTGTGGGCTGAGCTGCATTACTGCCAGGGTGGGTGCCCGGGAGGTGGATGGAGGTCCTGGGGGAGAGTTCCAGCACTACAAGCTGAGTGCTATCACCACCATGGACAAGATGGGGGCCCTGGGGGGCAAGGAAGGGTCCTGAGGGTCCTAGCATTGTGTACCAAGCTGTGCTACCACCAAGGTGGGCACCAGGGAGGCAGATGGTGATTCTGTGAATGCTGCCAGTCCCATGGGCATACCAGTCCCTAGTTGGGATCTTGTGAATCCTGGCCCTATGGTGTGGGCCCACATCTCCATCTCCATCACTTCTGTGCCTCTTGTCCCCCATCAGGCCTACCCACCCAGCTCCTTCACCACGAGCCAGCCCGCTGTGCTGGTGGTCTGCGGGCCAGGGAACAACGGCGGTGATGGGCTGGTCTGCGCCCGGCACCTGAAGATGTTTGTGAGTCTTGCACAGCCAGCCACAGGGTCCCATGAGGGTGCTGGCCCCTGTTCACCCCTGCACCTTCGGGCTCCAGGATCCTACTCCTTTAGCTGCTGTTGGTGCCAGACTGGGATGAGTTCAGGTCCCTTGTGCTCTTGCAGGGTTACCAGCCAACTGTGTATTACCCCAAGCGCCCCAGCAAGCCCCTCTTTGAAGGTTTGACCACCCAGTGCAAGAAGATGGATATTCCCTTCCTCCCCGAGTTCCCAGCTGAGGTGAGAAGCAGCCCCCAGCTTGGCAGCACCTACCCCTGGAGCTGTGGCCAGGACTGCCCTTCACTCGCTGCCATCCCTGCTGCAGGCTGCGTTCATCGACGAGCTCTATGGCCTGGTGGTGGATGCCATTTTTGGCTTCAGCTTCAAGGGAGCAGTGCGGGAGCCCTTCGGCAGCATCCTCAGCACCCTCGAGCGTGTCACGGTGCCCATCGCCAGCATTGACATCCCCTCAGGTGAGTTATGGCTGCACCTACCAGAGGCAGGTGCCTGGCCAGGGTGGTCCCGGCTGCAGCCTGGCTGTGGGGCTCGTTGCAGGCTGGGATGTAGAGAAGGGGAAGGCAGATGGCCTCCAGCCCGACATGCTCATCTCCCTCACGGCGCCCAAGAAGGCGGCGATGCATTTCACCGGCCGGTACCACTTCCTTGGGGGCAGGTTTGTGCCCCCCGCGCTCCAGGAGAAATACGCTCTAAAGCTGCCAGCATACCCCGGCACAGACTGCGTCCTGCAGCTGACCTAGAGCTGGGGCCAAAGGGTCTGGGGAGGGGGCCAGGCACGGCTTCAGCACCGCACACCAGGGCCAGATTCTGCCCAGGCCTCTGCCAGGAGGGTGCTTGGCCCTCACTGGGCTTCAGTGTGAGCCAGCAGGACTGAAAGGGGCAGACAGAAGGTCCAGGAGGTGGGAGGGGTGAGGGGCTGCAGGGGGAGCTCTGTTTGGGGTTGCTGTCTAATCCAAGTGCTACAGGTTGTAAAGCTGATCTGCGATCCAGGGCTCTGCCACTCATGGCACCACTCACACTTCAAGATAATCTGATTACAATAAAGATTTATTCATGCCCTTAAAAAAATATTTCATTATTCTGCAGGGTGTGTCCTTGTGTCCCTCTGTGAAAGGCCCATGGCAAATGGGTCCCTGCCCCAGGGTCTGGGGGGAACCAGGGTCACCCCTCAAGGTTCAGGTGGTGAAGTAAAGCTTGATACTGCTCCAGACCAACTTGTCCTAGCCCAGCATTCCCATGCAGCTGGGCCACAGTGCTGGGATCCATCTGGAAGGAGCTCAGAGCACCCCATGGCACCCACCAGCACCAGGATCAGGACCCTTACAGCCAGTTGGGACTGGCAGCTGCACAGCATGGAAGCCATGTCACATGTTCACTCTGGCTCCCTCTTCCTCTTCTTCTTCCTCTTTGTTGTAGACCTGTCTCCCAAGTTTGGCTCATCTGTGTCTTGCAGAGGTACGTCTGTTTGAGCTGTTTCTTTGTCCTCCTCTTTCTCCTTCTTCTTTTTCTTCTTTCTTTTCTTTGCAGCCTTACCCTCCTCTTCTATCACCTCCTCTTCTGTGTTTAGCTCTGGCTTCTTCCTCCTCTTCATGACCTTCCCCTCCTCTCCTGATAACTCTTCTCTACACGGCTCCATGACCATCTTTTTCTTCTTCTTCCTCATGACCTCTTCCTCTCCTGTCAGCTTCTCTTCTTTGCTTCGCCTCTGGTTCTTTTTCTTCCTCTTCACAACCTTTTCTTCTTCCAAAACCTCCTGTTGTCTGTTTGGTTCCTGGCTCTGTGGCACCTCAGGGTTGGCTCCATCCCTGGACTGTTTCCTTTCCTTCTTTTTGCCCTGGCTGCCCTCCGGGGGCTCCTGCTGCTGCTCCCGTTGCCGGTATGTGGCCAGGAAGGCTCGTTCCTGCTCCTCCAGGCGCGCCAGCTTGGCACTCATGGTCAGGCCGTGACGGGCACCCCTGCAATGACCACAGGCGTCGAGGACTGGCACCTCCCCAGCAGGGAATGTGTCCCCCAGCCCAGCCTGCTCAACAGCCCCTGCGAGGAGAGGGCAGCCCAGCCAGGCAATCCCCCAGCCACTCACTTGTGTGCTGTGCGGCCCCCACACGCCTGTACCAGCTCCTCGTCCGTCAGCCTGTGAGACACAGACAGGACCTGTCACCCCCAGCATCTGTGGGGGGGACACGGTCTGGACCGGGGCTCCACCTTGCAGCCCTCGCTGCTCCCTGCCAAGGGATGGGGCCCAGCCTCACCTCCTGACCGAAGAGAGGTCCAGCTTCTCCTCCTCCTCACTGCTTTCAGAGCTGGTGGGCAGTGTCACAGACTCCTCCCCACAGGCTGTGAGTACGGCTGACTGCAGCACAGAGACAGAGGGACTGTGAGAAAGGGGAACACGGAAAATGGAGCTCTGGGGGTCACAGCAGCAGTGAGCTGGGGGCCATGCAGCCCCCAGGCTGCTGGAGCCAGTTACCTTCACGAAGCGGCCGTACAGCAGGCTCCCACTGTTGCCAGCCTTGCGCGGTTTCTTATTGCTGATCCCGCCTCCCTGCTCAGAAAGTGCTTTCACAGAGATGCCGTCCTGGGCAGGAAAAAAAGCAAGGGGCTTGGAAATGATCTGTCCAAGAGGCTTTGCTCCTCCAGCAGCACCAGTCCACCACCACAGCCCCTGTACAAGGTGCTGTTTGCTGACAGGGCCTGGGGGGATCCAGTGGCAGTACAGCAGCCACAGAAGGAACCCAAACACCCTCCCCTGCCTTCAACCCCATCCCTGTTCAACTGGGATGCCCCTGCCACCCCCCAGCCCTCCAACCTGCCCAGCCTCCACAGCGATGTTGGCAGCCGCCTTGTTGAAGACGTGGTCCCACCAGTGGAAGGTGAAGGGCTCCGCCGCATCGTGTCCCACCTGCGGGGTGCAAAGGAGCCGTCGGAATGGCTGCGGTGGGCAGCAGGCACTGGGCCGGGGCCGAGAGGGGATCTGCACTCACCCCCGCCGTGTCGCACTTCACCTTCACCCGGATGGCCTCGGCGATGCCGTCCTCCCGCCTGCCCAGCCCCTGTCCTGCAGACAAGGCACCCCGTCACCCCTGCACGGCCGGGGGGCACCAGGGGCTGGGGTGCTGCAGGGCCCCGAGGGTGGGGGGTGAGGTCGAGACCGAGTACTGCAGGACAGGGGTTTGGGGTGGGGACCTTGGGGCTGCCGGGGTCTGCAGGGTCCCGGGGCTTGGGGGTAGCTGTGTCCTGGAGGGAGCTGGGGCCTGGTGGAGGAAGATAGGGCTTGGGGGGGCAAGGGGGGAGACAGGGCTTTGGGGGGGACCGGAGTGTGGGGGACAGCCGGGGGCGCTCAGGGTGGGGCGCAAGGCCGGGGACCGCGGTCCGGGGACCCCCGCCCGGCCCCACCTCGGCGCCAGCCGTGCCGTCTCAGCTGGGTCTCGGCGAACAGCATCCCGCGGCCAGGCGGGTCCGGGGCGCTCATGGCCCGGCGAGTCTGGGGGATCCCGGAGGGTCTCGGGGAGTCTCGGCGTGTCCCGGGGTGGTCCCGGTGTGTCCCCGGGTGGTCCCGGTGTGTCCCAGCACCGCCGCACGAGGCAGGGACGGCGGCACGGCCGGGCCGCCGGGAAGGGGCTGTGCGCGTGCGCGAGGGGCGGGGCCGAGAGTGCGCCGAGGACGGGGCGGGCGCGGGGACCGGGACAGGGAGACGGGGACACGGGGATACACCGGCACGGGGACCGGGATAGGGGACAGGGGGATACAGCGGCACGGGTCAGGGAGACGGGGACACGGGGATACACCGGGACGGGTCAGGGAGACGGGGACACGGGGATACACCGGCACGGGTCAGGGAGACGGGGACAAGGGGATACACCGGCACGGGTCAGGGAGACGGGGACACGGGGATACACCGGCACGGAGACCGGGATAGGGAGACCGGGACAAGGGGATACACCGGCACGGGGACCGGGATAGGGAGACCGGGACAAGGGGATACACCGGCACGGGGACCGGGATAGGGAGACGGGGACCAGGGGGTACACCGGCATGGGTCAGGGAGACGGGGACAGGGGGATACACCGGCACGGGTCAGGAAGACGGGGACACGGGGATACACCGGGACGGGTCAGGGAGACGGGGACCGGGGGATACAGCGGCGCGGGGTCAGGGATAGGGAGACAGGGTCAGCGGGATACAGCGGAGTCAGGGATAGGGACACGGGGGTACACGGACACAGGGATAGGGATATGAGGATGTGGAGGAATGCAGACACGGGGACGGGGCTTACACGGACACGAGGACATAGTGGACATACTGACATGGGACACATGAACATGGAGGAGGGCGATACGGGGACACGGGGACACGGGGTCGGGGATACACAGGCATGGGGATGCACAGACACAGCGACACAGACATGGGTGTGCACATACCCACATCTGCACACGTGCTCACGCATGCACGTGCACATAAGTGTACATGCTCACACACATGAACGTGTGCGCACACACACGTGCTCACAGACCTGTGAACATGCACACATGGGTGCACACACAGACTGTCGTGGTTTGAGGGGAAGTGACGCCAACCCATAACACAGACACACTCGTGTCTGTGTACACCCACCCCTCCTCACCTGCTGAGCGATGCACACACCCCTGCTGGGTGTGCCACAGGCCCACACACACACACACACACAGAGTTGACTCTGCCCTGTACACACACACACACACAGAGCTGACTGTGCCCTGTACACACACACACACACAGAGCTGAGTCTGCCCTGTACACACACACACACACACACACACACACACACACAGAGCTGACTCTGCCCTGTACACACACACATATGCACAAAGGTTCCAAACATCCGCGTCTTACACTTCCCAGCACAGCTCTCAAGGTTTCATGCTTGGTTGACTCTCCAACCAAAGAAAACATTTATCCCCAAGAGCCCAAATTCTGAGCTCAGTGAGCACAAAGGACAGCCCAGCACGGCCCATGGGGGCACTTCCAGCAACAAAACTCTGCCACCCAGAGCTCCACACAAGTGATGTAGGAAAATTGAGATGTGATATTGGGACTTGGGAATTCTTGGATATGAGGGGAGCGAGGCCCTGGAATAGAATTCCCAGAGAAGCTGTGACTGCCTCAGGATCCCTGGAAGTGCCCAAGGCCAGGTTGGACACTGGGGTTTGGAGCAACCTGGGACAGTGGAAGGTGTCCCTGCCCGTGGCAGGGGTGAACTGGGTGAACACACACGCTTGCCCTCCCAGTTTCAGTGCACCTCCACTGTGGGCAGTGTTGACTCTGATATAGCCAACGCTACAAGCTGGAAACACCCAAAAATCGACAGCAAACTGGTGAACATCACCAGCACCAGCCAGGCAGTGTCAGGAAATCAGGTGTCAGCTTGCTGGTGGAATTAAAAATAAACCATGTCAGAAAAATATGAATGTGCCATGGTCAGGTCCTGCAGTAGGGACCTGTCACGGCTGGCTGTGGCCCAACCATGCTCTAAATCATGGTTTTCTGCCCTTAAATGCTGCAGAATTCAGCAGAGAGGCTGAGGAGCATCATTCAGGAGCCTCATGACTCCTGTGGCTGAGCAAAGGTGCTGCAGCAACTCCACGCGCACACACACACANCACACACACACATACACACATATATATGTATTTTCCAAACTATCCTACTCCATGACCTCCTGTTCCCAGGATATTTCCCTACTGACCCTCTCTTGAGTCACTTTGAGTTTGCTCCTCTACAGTCAGGGTTGTGGCCACAGGAAACTGCCCATACCATGGCTCTTGGTAACAAAAACCCCCAGTTTATTGAAAGGAATATAGATGTTGGTTTCCTGCCATCTTTCTCTCCTCCACATTTTAGAGGTTTGATTTCGAAGTTGGAAGTGTTACACTGGGATATTGGGGAAAAAGGCTGCGGATCCCCTCCAGGGAAAGGGGGAGGAATGAAGTGAAAATACATCCTTGACAGCAGAAATCTCTCCCAATCAATCAGCCGGATTTACCACTACCTGCTGCAGAAATTGCTTCATTCATTATGTTTTAAAAGAATTAATTCTATTTATCAGAGTAAAATGAGAGGAAACAGTCAGTGAGAACACCTTTGGGCAATTCCTTGGGGAAGGAGAGATATGGGATGAGAAAGTGCAGTCATTCCTTCGGAAGTGGGCCTTTGAACACACATTACCAGGGATTAGGGAAAGCTCTGGAGGGGATTAAGGTTTCATTAAAAGACTCCTTCTCACCAGCCTTCAAAGCACCTTTTTCTTCAGAGCCTGGAAAGGCCGGATCTGCATTCCCCACAGCCACCAAAGACCAGACCCAGCTGCATCCACCTCCCAGCTCTCTCGCAGTGATCCCTGCTGCAGTGTCCCACCACTGAGGAAGCTGCAGGCCAGACCCTGCCAACCCTCCTTCCCAGTACATAAGCGGTACAAAAAAGCCCTCGGGAGCAGTGTGGAATGGGCAGCTTTGCCAGACTGCTGGGGGAGGCTGAGGAGCTGGGAGGTGGCATTAGATGGACATAAGAGGCTGCAGGCTGCCCTGTGTCTCTATTTTAGCATCTTGGCTGGTGGGCTGGCAGCAGGGGAGGAATGATCCCAAAGCAGCACAGGAGCAGATGCTACACTGTGGAAACACAGTAGAAATGTGTTTTCCCACTTAAACAGAGACACCCAGGACTGGATGGCCTGTGAAGGCTCATCGAGGCCTTTCAGGAGTTAAAGGGAATTTGTGGAACTGATGGACAAAGTTTTTTTATATGGACAGATAATGACTTAAGGGGAAATGGTTTTAAACCAAAAGAGGGAAAACTTACAGTGGATATTAGAAGGAGTTCTTCCCTGTGAGAGTGGTGAGGCCCTGACACGGGGTGCCCAGAGAAGCTGTGGCTGCCCCATCCCCAGATGTGTTCAGGGCCAGGTTGGACAGGGCTTGCAGCAATCTGGGATAGTGGAAGGTGTCCCTGCACGTGGCAGGGGTGTGGAATGAGATGAGCTATGAGGTCTCTTCCCACCCAAACCATTCTGGGGTTCTCAAACTCCTGTGGACTCTCCTCAGTGGTTCACAGCCATCTGCACACACTGCAGCAGGATTCCTCTACCATGCAGGGATTTATTTCCAGCCAGCTTTGGAGTCACTAAACTGCTCCATCCCTCGAAGTCCCTGTTCCAACACAGATCCCCTCACGCACACATAGATCCCTTCACTGTGGTTACTGACATCACCACGTCACACCTTGCTGACACACTGAGGGGAAGGAAGGATGATTTCTGCCTGGCCAGAAACAACACTAGTGGGACAGATTTTGCTCCTCAGAAGTTCAAACTCACCATGGGGTATGTTATTAATGATACATATTGATTGGGGGGGTTGAGAAATTAAACTCTTAAAGTTGTTAGAAAATACAGGCAAGAGGCAAGAGGCGATCGTGGAAGAATGCAGGGCCAAATCTACAAATGAAAAGAACATGCCAGCTCAGTCCTCACAGCGGGCTTTCAGAGGAAAATGGGCCCATCCCCAGACCGAATGGCTCAGTCCTCACAGCCCTCAACAGCTAAGATTATACTTGAGGCTTTCAGAGGAGAGTGAGCCCATCCCTGGATCAAAACAGCCAAAACTGCTCCTATTCAGGAGGGGACCCCGAAAACTTACATCTGGATGTCTGGGGACAGGGACCCTCTCTGCAACTGAAAGCAGGCTGAGCCAAACCCTCGGAACCCCATTCAGGTTCGGCAAAAACACCATCAGAACCTGAATGAGAACGCCATTTCCAAAAGAAAATCCTGGCCCGAGGAAAAATAAACCGTATAAAAACTGGACTTTGGAAACCACATGTCGGAGTGTGGATGATCACGGACCCAGCGCGGGCTGGTCTGATATCCGCCTCCCAGTTCGATCGAACTTGAACTCTGCTGTGACAGGAATTTTTGTCAGATTCATGAAAATTCGGCCAAATTGTGTCATCTTGTTGTTTTTGCTTGTTTTATTTTTTCTTTCTTTTGTATTGTCTTTTTGTTGTTTTTTGTTCAAGATCTCTATAATCTATCTAATCTTCATTTTAATAAAGTTTAGATCTTGATTAAGAGATCTGTGTCCTGATTTTTATAACAGACTTGGTGACACCCCGATGTGATATAGTCGTGATTTTTCCACGAGAATCCCACGTTGCTCGGGGGGCGCCCCACTGATAAGAAGTGGCCCGGCAGCGTAGAGGGATTCCTCGAGGACCGACTATAGAACAAAGATTTTTTTTCCTAAAAGTTTTTACCAAAAAGGTCACAGCAGAGAAAAGGGGGCTCGAGCCCATCAAGGGGAACTCGCAGGCAGTCTGGGACTGACCTGATCCGCGGAATTTTTTCACTCGGAAAACTCGACGTGCACGAAGAATCCACGGGGAAAAGGAGCTGTGAGTAGCCGTGGTTGAGTGAGGTGTGGTTGGACGTGTGTATGAGACGTGGGACATTCCACGACACGAGTCTGGACCTCTAGGAACCGTAGTTCCACGCTTCCCGCGAGGGACGTGGTCGGTCACGAGGGAAGCGAAAGTCGTTGGGGGGTTCACTCTTGTACACCCGGCAACTCCTGGGCCAGAGGGGGTCTGGGGGGTCGACCGCGGGGGGGGGCTAAAAGGAAAGAGAACGTCCTTTTCGAGTTCAGGAATGAGTAAGCCTTTTTAGCCCGGGACTTATCGAGTGGACCGGCAGGGGCCTCTTCGGAGAACACTTCAGAGCAGCTCGCTGGGGTTAGAGCCGGAGGGGAGCCGACCAATCGGTAAGTCAGATCGGTCCCCGGAGGTACGGGAACCGATCACAGCCAAAAGGCACACTCTCAGGGAGGGAGAGTCCTTTTGGGGTGGATGTTGGAGAGCTGGACAGACTGTCCCCGGAGAGGACAGTTGTCCAAGGAGATTCGGGACCACGTGGGGTGGCCCGGGTTCGGGTCTTTCGAACCGTGGGTCGGGAAGGCCCTGAATCGGTTCGTGGCAAAGGAAAAACCACAAAATTGGGAGGAGAAATTGTATGCCGAAGCGTGGGAGCCCAAAGTGAATTTATTTCCAGTGAGGACGAAGGAGGGGGAAGGGGGACAAAAGGATCAGTGGGAACCTTTGGAAAATTTACCTCCCCCGGTCCGACCCAGGGTTGCGGCAAGAGGAACATCGTTTCCTCACCAGGGGGCAGTCGCCTCGCCGCGGCCCCAGGACGCGGCCCCTCCTCCCTCTGGAGATGCGGCAGTTAATTTGCCCGTCTCCTCCGAGCCCGCCGAAAGCGGAGAGCCCCGGCAGGAGCCGGGGAAATCTGAATCCCAGAAAAGAGCAGGGAAGGCGGCTCCCCGGGAGAAGGCATCTTTCTCCCCACCCCTGACCCGACATCGAGTCAGAAGAGAGGAGGGCGATGAGGGCCCATCCTCATTGTACCCCCTTAGGGAGGTACCCATGTCCACAGGGGTGATAGGGTTCGTTAATGTCCCTATTAATACCTCGGACGTGAGAGCATTCAAAAGGGAGATGGGAAAATTGATGGATGACCCGTTGAGGGTTGCGGAAAGATTAGATGATTTTTTAGGAACCAGCATTTATAATTATGGGGATTTGTGCCTCATCATGAGGTCCCTGTTTAACACCGAAGAAAGGGACATGATCCGGAGGGCAGCGATCCGGGATTGGGAAAGGAGAAACCCCCAAGGGGAAAGGGGGGAGCAAAAGTGGCCGAATGCGGATCCAGGATGGGACCCGCAGACGGGGGATGGTAGGCGGAACATGATGGACCTCAGGAACATGATCATACAGGGCATCCGAGAGGCGGTACCCCGAGGTCAAAACCTAAGTAAAATTTTGGGAGAATGTCAGAAACATGATGAGTCATCCAGCGAGTGGATTGAGAGATTGAGGCGGGGCTTGCAAACATATTCAGGAATGAACCCAGATTCTCCCGTGGGGGAGGTGCTACTCAAGACTCAGTTTGTAGCAAAATCCTGGGAAGACATCCGGAGAAAATTGGAAAAGATCGAGAAAAGGATTGAGAAAGAATTGCAAGAGTTTTTGAGGGAGGCTCAAAAGGTGTATGAACGGAACAAGAGCCAGGCTCGGGTGATGGTGACTGTGGTTTGGGAAGCTCAAAAGCAGGATAAAACCCCGGGAAAAGGAAAGGCAGCCCAGGCAAAAGGGAGTCAGGGAAAAGGTCAAGCGGAGGCTGAGAAATCTTCCCCCAAGGCAAAGGGGATTCCATTTAAGTGTTTTTATTGTAAAAAGAAAGGACACTTCAGGAAGGACTGCCTGAAGAGGATCAAAGATGAGCAGGTTTTTAAGGAAGATTAAGGGTGTCGGGGGCTTTTTCTTCTGGGGACCAGGACATCTAAAGAGCCCTGGAACAATTGTTAAGTAAATTTACCCCTAGGGAAGGGACGAAGCTTTTACAGTATGTTGATGACTTGTTGGTAGCAGGCCCCCTCGGAAGGGAGTGTGAGGGAATGCACCATCGACCTACTGAATTTCCTAGGAGACAAAGGACTGAAAGTTTCGAAATCGAAGCTTCAGTTCACAGAACCAGAAGTAAAGTATTTGGGACACTGGCTGACTGAGGGCAAAAAGAAGCTGGACCTGGACCGCGTGGCTGGTATTCTGGCTCTACCTCCTCCTCGATCTAAGCGGGAGGTAAGGCAGATTTTGGGTTTATTTGGTTATTGCAGACAATGGATTGATGGGTATAGTGGCAAAGTAAAATTTTTATATGAAAAATTGACTACGCATGCGCTCAAATGGGATGAGGAGGATGACAACCGGTTTCAGGAATTGAAAAATGTTTTGATTTCTGCTCCTGTGCTCAGCCTTCCTGACGTAGGGAGGCCATTTCAATTGTTTGTTAATGTGAGTGAGCACACTGCCCACGGAGTCCTTACACAGGACTGGGCAGGCGACAAAAAACCGGTGGGATACGTCTCAAAATTATTAGACCCAGTTGGTAGGGGTGGCCCACCTGCCTACAGGCCATCGTAGCAGTAGCTCTGCTGGTGGAGGAGGCAAGGAAAGTAACATTTGGGGCCCCCCCTGATGGTATATTCCCCACACGATGTCAGGGGAATTCTTCAACAAAAAGGCAGAAAAATGGCTCACGGACGCCAGACTTTTAAAATATGAGGCGATCCTGATACACTCTCCCGAGTTGGAGTTGCATGTGACCCACGCATTGAATCCGGCCCAGTTTCTTTTTGGAAAAGCCTCAGAAGGGATTTCACACAGTTGCTTGGAGTTCATAGAACTCCAAACAAAGATTCGGCCAGATTTAGAAGAGGAGGAATTGGAAGAAGGAGAAAAGTGGTTTGTGGATGGATCATCAAGGGTAATCGATGGGAAAAGGAAGTCAGGGTATGCAGTTGTGGACGGCAGGTCAGGAATTGTGATGAAAGCGGGACCCCTTAGCCCTGGCTGGTCGGCCCAGGCTTGTGAACTGTATGTTATCCTCAGAGCGCTGGAGCGGCTAGAGGGGAAAGGGGGGAACAGTGTTCACGGATTCTAAGTACGCCTTTGGGGTGGTTTATACCTTTGGAAAGATTTGGGAAGAAAGGGGGCTGATAAGCTCCCGGGGAAAATGTTTGGTGCATGGAGAAAAAATTTTATTAAACGGATCCTGGAGGCCCTTAGGGGGCCCGAGGCAATTTCGGTAGTTCACATCAAAAGTCACCAAAAAGGGAAGCAATTCAGGATCCAGGGAAATCAGAGGGCAGATTCGGAAGCAAAAAGGGCTGCACTTATGACAGTCAGCACTCCCGAAATAAGGGAAGAAAAGAACCAAAGGTATGTGCCACAACCCACGGCGGGAGAAGTAGAGGGATTCAAGAAAATCGGGGGAAGTTTTGTGGAAGGAAAATGGAGAATACCAGATGGAAGGGAATTGTTGCCCCGAGAATTTTCTCGGAGAATTGTAAAAAGATTACATCAGCACACGCACTGGGGCTCTAGGGCCTTGGCTGAACATTTTTTTAGTTTTTTTTTGGCTGCAAGGGGATTCATGAGATCGCAAACAGGGAGGTACAGGTATTTACTGGTCATTGTGGACAAATTGACTCGATGGGTGGAGGCTTTTCCCTGCACCCGGGCGAACGCGCACACAGTTGTGAAAATACTTTTGGAGGAACTGCTGCCACGATTCGGGGTGATTCAACATATTGATTCTGATCAAGGCACTCACTTCACATCAAAAATTGTAAAATTAACCGCTGAAGCCTTGGGGATCAGATGGGACTTCCATACCCCATGGCATCCTCAAAGTTCTGGTCAGGTGGAAAGGATGAATCAGACATTGAAATCACAATTAGCAAAATTAATGTTAGAGACAAAATTATCGTGGCTGAAGTGCCTCCTTTTGGCTTTACTGAATATCCGAACTCAGCCGCATGCTGAGACCGGGATTTCACCATTTGAAATGTTATACGGGATGCCGTATCAGCACGGCATGCCGGTGGGACACCCAGGGCTGGAAGAGGGACCAATTCAACCATATTTGGTAGCTTTGAACAAACATTTACAAGACCTCCGATCTCAGGGGGTGGCCTTGCAGAGCCCGTCTCTAGGTTTTCCAGTACATGACATTAAACCTGGGGACAAAGTTCTGATCACCTTTGGCCCCTCATTGGGAGGGTCCTTTCCTTGTTTTACTTAACACAGATACTGCCATCCGAACAGCGGAGAAGGGGTGGACGCACGCATCTCGAGTGAAAAAGTTTCAATCTCAGCAGGAAGACGCTCAGTGGACAATCACATCAGCTCCGGGTGATTTGCAACTTAAGCTGCGACGCCGATGAACGGGGCAGACCGGATAAGTTGCGAAATCCCCGGGTGCAATTGTTTTCCTTTTGTACATTTCGAGTGCATGTTTTGTCATCGGATTTGGGTAGTCCACTGCCGAGGGGGGGAGAGACCTGATAGCTACTGTTATAAGTGCTATCAGAAGGAGCTGAACCTCACCGTCCTAGCCCTGTGTGTTGCTGACAGATTGGGAATGTTAAAAAGGGGATCGTGTGAGTGGGCGGTGCTCCTGGATCTCGGCCTTCATGGCCTGTTTCATACAAAAGCTGGGATCCTTCAAAGGGAGTGCCGGAGAAATACCGGGGTTCCGTGTGTGGCAGATCCAGTTGAACTTAGCCGGTGGGGTGCCTTCAGACGAAGGTTTGCGGTACGGGCAGAGGGCTTCCCGGGAGAGTTTCCCTGCTGCCAAGAAGAGATATACGCCCGCCGTAGGGTCCCGCCCCCCTACGGGCGAAGGCCGAGGCAGAGGGAAAGGGATATCCCGAGGGATAGTCCTGCTAGCCCTGGGCCTAATGATCGGTGAATCGGCCGGGGGTGCTCCCTCTGAGCCGCGCCTCCTTCAGGAGGGGTGCCGATCGTGTGTGATGTTCGTTCACACTAGGCCAACCCACATCATCACTGGAATGCCTGGAACCCCAAGGTCAGTGTGTGAGTGACGGGATTCGATACCAAATTTGCTATACCAGGGGGGAGACAATTTGTATAAAAAACTGAAGCACTCCTCAGGGACAGAGAAGGTGAGAATCGCTCCTTCTGGGAGGGTCCAGATGACATCCCTCAAATCCCCGTTTGTACCGAGTGTAATCAGACGGTATGGAATGGGGAAAAATTGATTTCAGTGTTTAAACAATATCATCAGGTGAATCAAGAATGTTATGATGAAGAAAAATTGGAAATATGTACTATGGGTGGGAAACTTTACTGGGTGGGAGAAAACACCAGAGGTAAAGCTTCCCCAAAGGATTGGGATCAATTTTTTTTAAATTTATTTGAATTAGGAAATGAAAGAATTTGTATGCACTACACAAAAAACTTCTGTTTTTCCCAGAATGAGGAGGGTCTGAGCCCGGAGGCAAAATTGAAACAAAACCAGGTTTCTTTTGAAAGGATGTTAAACCTCACAGGGAGTGCCCTCGAGCTGCTGTTGGAACGGCAGGCTCACCAAAAAAAAAAAAAACCAAAAAAACAAGTACGGCAGACCAGAAGGGCCATGAACCAGATTCTGGGAGAACAAGAAGGGGTGTGCAAGATAATAAACCAGACGGGGTGTGATCGTGATACTAAAAATTACACCCAGATCATCAAACATCTAATCACTGAAATTAGGCAGCTGACTCGCTCAGCAAAGAAAAGGTGGGACACAGTGTGGGAGGTCCGAATCCCTCAGGAACAGAAAGGCTGGATGCTAGTAGCCGCAGGAATCCTGATCATGTTTGGCCTGGGATTTTTGGTAAAAAAGATATGCTCATGGGGGAAGGGAAAAAGCCGTCTATTCCCATCCCCCTCCCAGAGGGGAAACCGGGCTGCTAGAATCCTGGATCGATTCGAGCAGGAAACTAGATTAAGGGGATTCGCCAGAGGGAACGAATCGGACCAATGGGATGATAATTGAGAAATATAGTTTGTAAATAATGAGGAAACCCCCCAACAATCTGAGTTTCTTGAAAGGGGGAGGGGTTTGTTATTAATGATACAGATTGATTGGGGGGGTTGAGAAATAAACTCTTAAAGTTGTTAGAAAATACAGGCAAGAGGCAAGAGGCGATCGTGGAAGAATGCAGGGCCAAATCTACAAATGAAAAGAACATGCCAGCTCAGTCCTCACAGCGGGCTTTCAGAGGAAAATGGGCCCATCCCCAGACCGAATGGCTCAGTCCTCACAGCCCTCAACAGCTAAGATTATACTTGAGGCTTTCAGAGGAGAGTGAGCCCATCCCTGGATCAAAACAGCCAAAACTGCTCCTATTCAGGAGGGGACCCCGAAAACTTACATCTGGATGTCTGGGGACAGGGACCCTCTCTGCAACTGAAAGCAGGCTGAGCCAAACCCTCGGAACCCCATTCAGGTTCGGCAAAAACACCATCAGAACCTGAATGAGAACGCCATTTCCAAAAGAAAATCCTGGCCCGAGGAAAAATAAACCGTATAAAAACTGGACTTTGGAAACCGCACGTCGGAGTGTAGATGGTCACGGACCCAGCGCGGGCTGGTCTGATATCCGCCTCCCAGTTCGATCGAACTTGAACTCTGCTGTGACAGGAATTTTTGTCAGATTTATGACAATTCGGCCAAATTGTGTCATTTTGCTGTTTTTGCTTGTTTTATTTTTTCTTTCTTTTGTATTGTCTTTTTGTTGTTTTTTGTTCAAGATCTCTATAATCTATCTAATCTTCATTTTAATAAAGTTTAGATCTTGATTAAGAGATCTGTGTCCTGATTTTTATAACAGGGTATATGGTGAGTACCACTGCCATTCCCCGTGACCCTGTGCATCCCCTCTGTACCCTCCCTCCTCTGCTTCCACCATCCATCCTTCCACAAGCACATTCCTTGCAAGAGCTGGCTTGTGCAGGGACACAGACTTCAGTGCTGTCAAGGGACACTGAAGAGATCCCAAGGCTCATACAGGCACGTTCAGGAGCTGCAAAGGGGCCAATCAGTAACATTCGGGAAGAGCTCTGACCCCACCAGTGCCAAGGGACCTCCAGTCCCACTCCTACACAGCTCTGTGCAAACTTCTCACGTCTGAGGAGAGGTTCACGACGCAATCCACACGTTTGTGCACAGTCTCCAGAAGAGGTTAAGGCGGCTTTCTAAATCCTCCTCCAAGGGATTGCAGTCTCATTAGGATGCACACACAGAGGCAGGAGTGTTTCCAGCCCTGTGTTTTCTCCACCACCACCACCTACACTCTCAGCAACACGAACACCCATCAATCCCAGTTCCAGCTACGGAGCCAGCTGGGTGCAGCAGGTTTTACAGGTACGCAGCAAACCTCCTGTTCCCTCTCTGCCCAATCCTCCCACACTGAAAGAAACTTAAAACTATCAAGTAACACCGACTCCCAGCTCTCAACAGCTCCAACAGTTGTTAATTGCCAATTCTAATGCAAAAGAAGCTTCCAAACCGCCACTTTAGGACCAATTTTGGGAAGCTTCAGCAGCATTCCTGAAGTGTCAAAGGTTTACTGGCCACAAGGGAAGGCAGCTGGGCCAAGTGGGAAAGAAGAGAGACAACCCCATGCCTGCACTGAGCACGGGGAACAGGACAAGATATATTAATCCCAAGTAACTGGGAACTGGCCCAGCTGAGCGGAGGCAGGCAAGGATGAGACAGGGATGCAGGGAGACAGATGGTTGTGCGCGTTTATTTTCCTTTGATAAAAATGGTGTATGTAAATTACACAGCCATGGAGGCTCCTGGGAAACACCACCCTGCTGGTCCTGGGGAGTCTCTTGGACAGTAGGAACATCCGAACACATCAGAATGGAAGGGGGGTGAAGGATGGATCTAAACTGGGAAGAACATGAACTTCAACATTTTCCAGTGAAGCGAAAAGATCGTTAGCTTATTTTTCAATTTCCTTTTTAGTTTTCACACTTGTAGAGATGAGCCCACTGAGCACAGGAGTCAATGACCCTGCACACTTCCAACCAGGAACCACATGACTTGGGAAGAAACACACCTTTCAAATACTGTCCTCTGCACAGCACCTTCAACTCAAGCTCAAGAACAGCACACCTGGTTGCTGCACACCCCTAGGCTCTGTTACACCACCCCCAGAGTGTAAAGAGGCCACACTTCAAATGCAGGTTTTGCACCCATTAACCCTCTACCAGGAGACTGGAGGCACCTGTGAGTGAGGGGCACGGGCTCGGTTCATCCCAGGAAACATTAAGACAAATGACATCAGAAATTCTCAGGTAATTTCAATTTTTCTTTTGATCCATTCCCAATAAGATGCTGAGAGAAATAACCAATCCCCAAACTTGGCTCAATTTTTTAAATATTTGCCTGAAAGGAGGGCTAGGGGAAGGAATCATGTACAGTTAAAATCAAGCTACTCAAAACACAATCATTCAGGTAAGTAACTAGAAGTATCGCCTCTACCATCTAGAGAGAGAGAGAAGAGTGTCTGAGACAGGGCATATTTAGGAAAAAATACACATCTGAAGTCTCTGTGGCCACGATGAGAACTGGAATCCACATACAAGCCAGTTAAAGAGCATTTCAACATGAAATCTTAACTTAGTAGGAAGGTCAAGGGTTAAGCTGTATCTTTTTGTTTTAAATACATGGACAGCTGTCAGATATGAAAATGATGGCGGGCTTTCCGGAAAGATCCCCTGTGCATGTGTATGGATGCATGTGCTGACGTCTGTGGGACAGCAGGACAGAGTTTAGGAAGGCTGGGAGCCCAGCAGTCTCTCGATAGCTGCGTTGATGTCCCCACCAGTGGCGATGAGCGCCTGGAGATTGGCCTCACGGTTGATGAAGCCCATGGCATTCAGCTGCTCCAGTTGCTGCTGGAATCGCACTTCGGGACTCTGCACCTGTGAGGAAAAGCACAGAGACCTTGAAGTCAGAGAGCACAGACAGCATTCCAACACGGGCAGTGCCAGCAGCCACGGCTCTGCAGGAACCCCGAGCTCAGCTTCAGGCTCGTGTGGGGACAGTCTCCATGTCCCCTTGGGTGCTGGCACTGCAGCCACACCAGAGTCAGTCCTGGTTTGACACTGACAGTGGCAGCAGTGCAGGGAGAAGGATCCCCAGCACACTGAGCTTAAACCTCTCAAAAGGCTCAACACCTCAAAGAGTCAGCCAGACCCCAAAACCAAACCTGGCCTAGAGCACCAGTCACAAGAGACTGTTGGGGACCACATCCCCTGAGTGGGTGAGGTGAGAACCCCCCTGGAGACCTCCCTGCCCATGCCAGCTCCCACCGGGTGCTACGTACTTGAGAGCTTCCTCCGGCCAGCAGCTGGATCATCTGCTGCATGAGCTGCTGTTGAGGGTTACCACCCCCAGCTGGAGAGGCACTGGCCGGCGTTGAAGCGGAGGGAACGGGGTTCTCCGGGATTGTGCTTCCTCCTGTGGAGGACGGGGGCATCCGGGGCATGCCAAAAGAGCCGAGGCTGCAGAGGAAGGCAGGGCATGCTCAGGGTGACACTGGCATTCTGGGCACCCCCACAGAGTGGGGCAGCAGGGCAGCCAGCAGGCACGACCAGGCTGCCCCTCACTGAAGGCCCTGCTACAGGGTAGCTTTGAAAACTGAACAGACTGCATCCGTGTTCTGGTCACACAGGGCACAGGGAGTGAGCAGAGCTAACAGAAGCCTGCAGAGAACCGCTTTGATGGAGCACGACCCATGGTGACAGTGAGCTGCCAGTAGATCAGCCTGCCCCAGCACACCCACCCAGCCTTGTCTGTCCATCTCATACTGTTCTCTAGAGATAAAGTTCTTGAGTTCAGTCCACACCAAATGCAGCAAACAAAGGATGGGGGAAGAACCAAGTGCACTCCAAACCTTTTCTCCAGAAAGAAAGGGTCAAGGATTTCCCAGTGAAACACAAGCAAGCAGCAAGTGCAAATTAGCTTGCTCAAGAGGCCTGCAGGCACACACCCACACAAGTCCCCATGACAGATCATCCTAAGCAGATCTCCCAGATGAATCCACAGCCAGTTCTGCCTGCTGGTACTGGGCACAGCAGTTCTGCCTGCATGGCCCCACTCTGGAGCATTCCGTACCTTGGCACTAGTCCGGGGGCCTCCGTCTGCAGCGTCTGGAGTCCCTGCTGGATCTGGAGCAGGGCCTGCATGGCGCGGGGGTTGGTGAGGATGGACAGGGAGTCCGGATTCTGCATCTGGGGACCAAGGCAGAGAGACACCGTGGTACCAACCAGTGAGAGCTCAGGCAGCCAGAGCTCCACCACTGTCACATCCGAGCCAGCGCCAAACCGCGCCTCTTGCCTGCGGCCGGCGCTGGCCTTCGTGTCTGGATCCTCCTCCGAGGCTCCAGACTGCAGGGTTCACCTGCAGGGACACTCACAAAGCTCACATCAGGTTTCCTAAATGAACTGGCTGAATCAGATTAGAACTGGGGACACATGCCTTTGGACTCTGATTTACCTGAGAACCAGCTGCTGTAATTTTTGTAAACTCAACACAGTGAGAGACTGTCTACACAGGGGTTCCAAGTAGCTTAACAAGCCTAATCTGGAGTCCACCTTTCAGTAATTCAGATGAGTTAATTCACACTGCCTAGACTAACCAATTCTTCCTCTTTGTCTCCCCTGTACAACCCCCTTCCTTCCTCAGCCCGGCCCCCCAAGCCCACATGCTTCCTACTGCACTCAAATAAGCAGCTGAGATCCTGCCTGTCCCACAGTGGGGGGAGAAGCTCTGGAGCCAGGGGCTGAGGGCAGCACAGGGCCAGCCAGAGGCCTTTACCTGCTGCAAGAAGACAGGGAGCTGAAGGCGGAGCTGTTCTTGAAGCTGTGGATTCCCAGCAAAGAGGGGGACATTTACCATGATCTAGCAAGAGACAGCACATGTAGGTAGGGTCAGAGGGTTGCTGCCACTTGCTGTTAAACCCTATGCAACTAAGCCATGAAGAACAGGTCAGTCATGAAGCCCCTGACTCCCTCCCTGGGCTTTCAACACGCTCCCCTGCTAAGGGGGATCAAAATGCTCAATTCCTGACAGCAGTGTTGAACAGGGGCCACTTGGCCACAGGCAAAGAGAAGGGTCATTCCCATGTGCTTTGCAGAGCCACCTCTCGTGTTAGGGGCTCTGGAAACACACAGGGCTCAGAGCTGGGGCTGCCTTCAGGCTATTGAGAAATACAACTAAACTGTGTATTCACTCTGCTCCAGTGTCTGCAGGAGGAACCAGTCCGACCCCAGCAGCAGACTGACCTCACACTGAGCTCATGGCCTGCCTGGCAACAGCAGACAACTGCAACACTTTTACCTGTGCTGCAAAGTCCGGGTTCTGGGCAAGAGTTTGCATCATGCTCCGCATGTAGGGGGCAGAGATCATATTCTGCATCAACTGAGGATTTTCGGAAATCTGCTGCAGGAGTCCTTGCATCTCTGGGCTGTTGAACATGCCTGCAAGAGGAAGGGAAGACAAAGGAAAACCCCTCTTGAGCCTGAGCAGCACTGCATTGCCTGAAACACAATGTGACAGGTGACAGAACTGCCTGTACTCTATCCTCCCCTCCAGAAGCAAACATGGCTGTGGACAGCCATGGCAGTGCTCTGCTGGCCACTCTCCTGCTCTTGAGAGCTTCAGGGACAGCAGAGTTCCCAAAGGAACTGCCTGACAAGTGCATCAGAATAATTAATTTGTGTCTGCAAGAAGGCTAGACCCACTCCTCTGGGTAACAGCCACAGACAGGGCTCATATGCCAGAGGAACTGGCCCTCCAAGGAAGCCTGGGTGACCTGCTCAGCCAGCAGCACCCTCAGGCTCCTCCCTTACGTACCAGCACCAAAACTGGCAGCATTCAGCCCGAAGGGGTTGGATACAGTCGGGGTGCCCTGGGTGGTTGCCGAGCCCGTGCTCCCTTCACTGCTGGGTGCCTGACTCTGGGAAGCAGGAGGTGTGGGGCTCCAGGGGTTTGGCAATGGCTCTCTGTTCTCCGTCCGCAAAGGCTGAGAGCTCGAGCTGTCAGAATTCCCCGTCAAGGAAGAGAAAGGATTGTTGCCAAACTAGCGAGAAAAAAAAGAAGAAACAGATGGAATCAGTTAGTCCCAGCAGACCAACCCCTGAGCGAGCCAGGGAACAGCCGATGATATTCAGCCAAGTCCAGAATTTGCTAAACGCGTGCCATGATCCACCTCCTGAGAAATCTGCAACCCACAACACACCTCACTCAGAAAAAGACCAGGCACAAGAGTGGCCACAGCCCTGGATTCAGCTCCCAAATGCAGGGCTTCAAAACACCCCTGTAAAACCAGTGTCCGGACATTCCAGTAGGTAATGCTGGACTGGAGTATGTCTGCACAGCCCTCTGCAGCCAGACCTGTGTTCCTTCCTCCTGCATTACCAGCCAACTGGATCTGAGCCAGCTCCATTCCGAAGGCGTCGGGCTCCAGCTAATCCAGGGAGCAGAGGGTTGTGCTAACAGAAACAGGGCCTGCCTATCGGTCAGGGCTGGCATCCAGCCTGCTAGGGGACTGGAGGAGCCAGAGCAGGTCTCTCCAACACCTCAACCCATGTCACGACAGGCACTGCACCATCTTCCCCGGCCAGTGCCTGCACTGGAGTCGAGGGATGAAGAGCCACCCTCTAGGAAAACTGCCCCGTCAGCACAGGGGACAGGGAAAGACCCCTTTCCCACACTACACCCCACTCACAGAAACGCAGCCAATACCTGCTCCCTGGCCGCACTAAACATGGGCTCCTGGATGTCCGTGTACATCCGGCGCAGGGCATTGTATCCTCCTGGAATGCTCTCGAGGTTACTCAAAGCACGGTCCTGGTTCCGCATCATCTCCTGCATCATGGCAGGGTTCCGAGCCAATTCCATCGTCTGGGAGAAGGAGGAAAAGGTGGAAGGCTCAGGCCCACATGCACCATGAAGGGCCAGAGCGGATCAAGAGCCTGGTCAGCAGCCAAGCCCTGAAAGAGTTAAATCTCAGCTCCCAGGAGAGAGAGGATAATTAAACCCTATTCACAGGCAGAGGGCAGAGAGATCATTTATCCAAGCAAAGAGAGCCCAGAGATCCAGGCTCCTCCCCAGCCTTGCTCAGCTCTCTTCCTTCTCAGCCTCAGTTCAGCTCGGTGAGACTGTTCTGTTCCTAAGCAGTATCCGACACCCAAACGCTCCCATTCAGACTGGATGGACTACATGCAACAACTGGGAAGGTGGATCCTTCCACCCTCTCCAGACTCTTGATGGGTTTCCCCTGCACAAAGAACATCCAGGTCTCATTTGAGAAACTGCTTAAGTACAAATTATTCACAATTTAGTCCTGCAGCTCGGGAATTTCATGTATGGCCTACACAGTTGAAAGCAGAATAACCAAGAAGCAGATGCTTGGTTAAACTAGGCCCATTCAGCACAACCCTCTTGATAAGCCTTCCCAGGAAACAGCAGAGTCCTGTCAACAGCTATTAACACCCAGATTCTCACTGATCCCTTAGGATTCCCTTCTGATGAACCTTTGGTCTTCCAGACAGCCACTCCTCTTGGACACGGGTCCTCTCTGTTCTGGGAAAAATGAGAGCCCTCTGGGATCCCAATCTACACTTGGGTTCCCCACTGACACAGGTAGTGAAACACTCACTGTACAGCTCTGGAGTCTCTACGTAATCTGTCAAGAGAACTAGAGAGAAACAAAGAGCTTTTGCAGTAGCTTCACTTCTCCAGCACTGTTTTTACTCCCATTCCTGAATCACAACCAGCAGCCTTGTAGTCAGCATGCCAGGAAAATCCCATCATCCCTTTTTTTCCCAATACACCATGGATTCAATAGCGCTGAAAGGGAGATAAGAGTTGCAAGGATGTGGATTGAGTAATCAGTATTCACACAACTCAAGACCCCCATCTGTTTGTGGGGAGCTCACAGCAGGAAGGAAGAGATCTCCAAAACCACTGTTTTGACATTCCCACCCCTCCTCTGCAGTGCAGACACTGATGTTGGTCTACAGAGACTCTCCTCAACACTGTTTACTGAGCCCTGGTGTGACTCACCTGCCTCATGAGCTCTGGGTTATTGAGCATGTGGCTTATCTCTGGATTTCGTTCCATGAGCTGCTGCATCTGGGGATTGGCCATGATCATCTGCCTCATGAGGTCAGGGTTAGACATCATGTTCTGCACCAAGGGATTCTCCATGATCTGGGAAAGCATCTCTGGGTTGGACATCAGCTGCCGCTGCATCTGCTGCTGGAGCTCCATGAAGTTGGCAGAGCCCATCCCAAGGTTGCCCAGCCCAGTGATGCCACCAAAGCCAGCTGGAGAGGGAACAGCACACAGGAAGAGGGGCGTGAGTCAGTAACTGCCAGCAACTGCACAAGAGGACAGTCAGCTGAACTGCATTCCCACAAATCCAGGGGTATCCTGTATTCCTACAGCGGCCAGCTCTGAGTAAAGACACCCCTACACACACACACTTTTCACTAAGTGGCATTCCCTTGAGCAGGGACACAGAGGTGTGCCATGGGAGTGACTCATGCAAAGCCCACGGCAAGATGAGACAACAAGAGGGGTCAAGAACCCCAACTCCTTGGTCTAATCCCAGAAAACTCTTCCTTCTCACAGCCCCCACTTACACAGGATGGATGCAGCACTGTTGGGGCCTCCGTCTCCAGGACCTCCCACGGTCCCCGACCCACTGCTCCGTCTGCTGCCACTCCCTGCATCTGGACCAGCACTGCTGGATGTGGAGGGCTGAGATGGGGCAGCAGGAGAAGAAGGGGTTGCAGTGGGGGCAGAAGCAGCACTGGGGGCAGAAGCAGCAGACGCTGAATCTTGGACCCTGCAAAGGATAAAAAGTATTAAACTCCCGGTACCTGGGGAAGGGCAAGGGGAGCCCTCTGCGGGGACACAGGATGCACACCCCATGATGACCAGGCTCCCAGCACACCAGTCATCCCCACAGCAGCCAGCCCCAGCTTCCAGCCCATCTCTGCCTGCACTGATCCACAGCTGTGCTCCCAGATGCCTTCCATCTTCTGGAATCTGCCTCCCATCCTGATGCACTGCAGCCCCTGACATGTCGTCCTGGCCCACGCAGAGCGGCTGGACTGGTCTTACCCTGAGTTGTATCCAGCTCTTCCTTGAATCCCACTGAACTATTTACTGCAGCCATATCCTTGAGCAATGAGAGTGCTCCAAACAGGAAAATCCTTCTGCTGCTCCCACAGAAGCCACAGGAGGTTACAGCAGGGCTAGTGCATGAGGTAAACAACAATGTTCACTCCTGAATATTCCTATCAGTGCTTCTGGGGCAAAAAGAAGCATTAGCATTACTGTACAAAGAGGGAAACTGAGGCACGAGGCAGCCGGCACCTGTCTCACAAAGCCATGGAATGTTTCTGGACAGCTTGGCTCCAAATTCCCAGCTCTGCCACTGGCTGCCCTTTGATGCAAGGCTGCTGCTCCAACACAAGTTGTCTGGAGCTTCTTTTAACACATCCACGCAAACAATGTGCTGTAAGCCACCATGCAGCACGTGCTGGACATCAGCTTTGCTGAATACACCAACCCCAGTTAGTACCTTGTTACCACAGTTACTCCTCAAGAGTGTTACCGAAATTTGAAAGAGAACATTTAAAGATTTTCTGAAGCCTTCGTAGTCACGACAGTGAGTCCTGGACTAGTGTTGAAGAGCTTTCATTAGATTAGACAAAAAAAATCACTTTACTCACCTCAATAATGCTATTAAACCTCTAACAACAAGAACAATGATTTCTTGATTTTCTTTCCCAAAACAAGAATAATTCCTTTTCTCTATCTCCTTCTCCTTTTTCACTCTTCTAGAACTTGAAAAATGAACCCTGAAGGCCCCTGTTCACTGTCCAGACTAACCTGACTGCTGCTGAAAACCACTGGCCACTGAGAGAGGCAAAGAGTGGGGAAACAAAGCAAATGGGAAGCTGAACAAGAAAGGAAGAAGGAAGCTGGAGAAAGGGCGCTTGGTTTCTCTCTGCCTCTTCTCACAGGAAGAGGCTGTAATGTCTTCAGTAAGCACTTATCTAGGACTATTAGCAGGAGAAAAATGAGCAGCCCAGGACAGCTCTGATTCACCCTTTGAAATGGTTTGCCAATACCACGTTTATAGTGGAGACAGGAGAAACAGCATCAGGCTCTCAGGCTACCTGGAAAGGCAGAATCTGAGGAGAGGCCACAGAACCTGACAGTACACTTCCTTGTGTTTGTGAAAAAACAGGTGAAAAAAAACAACAACGGGAAAAAAACCCATCTTGATTAATGCAGCTCTCCCAGGGGACAGCAGAACTGCACAGAGACATAGCCCTGAAGCTCCCCAGGAGCCAGGGCACACTGCTGCCAGAGCCTGAGGCACGGCTGTGAAGGGCCAAGATCAATGAAATGTGGCTGCAACCAAAGCACAGCAGCTGTTCCCAAAATCCTTCCATGCCCACCACCCCACTGGAAAGTGCTGGGAAGAGCTCAACCGGCAGGAGCCTGAGGTCAGCCTTGTGTCCCATTCTCAGCCTGAGGTCTGTGGTGCATGTGAGCCACATCCCCACTGGGAACTGCCCCGAGTGCAGCCACAGCAGCACAGGAGTGAACCCCCACACCGCCCCGTGCCTGTGGTGGCACAGCCGGAGCCTCTGTGCACCCCCATGTGGAGCCCCCACTGCCTGCACCGGCCTTGCAGCTCTGCCTCCAGGGGCTGCACGGGTGCCCCACAGGGCTCTGCATGCCATGTGCCTCCTGTGGCGCCCCAGAGAGCCCGAGCACAGCTCAGAGCTGAGTATGTGGCAGGTGACAGAAAACCCACGTATTGGCTTCTACAGCAACACAAATCCACTGGGAAAGTAATGTCTTTTAGCAAAAACTTTTTCTAGAACTTTTGCTGGTTTGCTAGCAGTATCCATTTCTGATGGGTTCTTCCAAGACACACACACAAGGAATGCTAAAGGGTACCAGCCCCTCCAGGCACCTGCCACACACCATCACAGCTGTGTCATCCATGGACAGGTTAGTGACAAACCCCATTGCTGTGTGGCACAGCTTAGGCAGGGAAAGCTCACCAGGATCATCACAATCAGTTACTCCCATTTGACCCCAGCCCCCCCAAGACCAAACTCTTACTTCTGCGGAGTCTTAATGACCAAGTGAACAGTGAGCCCATCTTTGATCCCATGTTGATTCAACGTGTCTCCATCCTTCAGGATCTTCCCAGCAAAGATCAGAACCAGCTGATCCTGTTTGGCTTTAAACCGTCTAGAAATCTCTTCTTTGAACTGAAAAACAAACAGAGCATTTTTCAGGCAAAGAATTTGTACCACTAACATAAAGCTCCAGGGATCACATCCACTCTGGGAACAGCACAAGGAACTGACAAGCCCTCAGAGCCCATGAAGGCACCACACAGTCACCAGTTGCTGATGATGAGGTGTTAAAGAAAACCAAACCAAAGCAAAGACAAGCTTTGAAATCACAAATTATGGAGTAAATCTCAGAAAAAATAGAGCCATTCCCTCAGAAGAGCTGAAGGCTTCCAAAGCCAGACCAATTGGGCTTCAGACCTAACGCAAACACACCATTTATCCTGAACGACTGAAGCGGTTTTGTCTGCTCATTTGAGTTTTTTTTCCTAAGGAAAGCCAAACTCTGATTTAATACAGGACAGAGCTCTATGGAAAAGGGAATAATCCTTTATCAGCCAATGGAAATAAACTAGGTCTTCTCCAATTCCTATTTCTGCAACTGAATTCCCTGTGAGCATGCCACAGAGCATGGACACCGCTTCCTTACTGTGTGCTGTGCTGGGATTCACACCTGCAAGCAAGTCTCTCACTGCTGGCCCTGCCAAGGCATTCCCAAATTGATTTGGAGGAAATAAATCCTTGCACTTGGAAAACATAAACTAAAGACAATTCAGAGGGGAAGGTCAGGATGGAGAGTGAAACGCATGCTGGCTCCAGAGCTCTCAGCCTTTGCATAGCATAGCCCTGGCCCCAGATCACCCTGCCTGTGTCTCTCGCTGCATAGCTCTGTGTTCCTCCCCACACAGCTCCATGTCCCCCCTGCAGAGCTCCATGTCCCCGTACAGCTCCGTGCCCTCCCTGCCCAAAGCCCTCACTCCACACCCCCAGTACCAATGGGCTCCCCGGATGGAAAGGATCAGGAGAGCCACATGTGCACAGCCCGTGCCCAGACCATGAACTGCTGTCTAGAGATCCTTTCCAACCCCTTCACACGCCAACCTCGTGGCCTGCAGACAGCCCAGCACAGAGCCCATGACACCTTGTCCCAGGGGGCATCGCCACTTCCTCAATGCCAGGACCAGCCCCAGAGTCAGCCTCTGCCAATCCCTGCCTTTGCTAACCCCAGCTCTTGCCAACGCCAGCCCTCTCCTGCTCCCCAGCAGGTGCAGAGCCCCCCCCAGCCCACCCGTGGAAGGGCCGATATTTCCTCTCCTTTGGGGCCGACGATGGCCCCAAACATCTGCCCGGCTCCTCTCTCTTCGACCGAGGAATCTGCCTCCAAAGGAGTCTAGACCTAGGCCAGGACTCCCAGACGCCCCCCCAGCAGCCCCCATGCGGCTCTGCCCGCAATCGCGATACCTTTCCCACACCTCCGCTCAGGGAACAATTTCCCACGCAGCCCAGCCCACGGCCCAAGCCCCCAGACCCCACCCCGGTCGTTCACACCCCTCCCACTGCCACCACCCCCAAAGCACCTCTCCGAGTCCCTCGGCTCTGGTGGTTTCGACACCTACCCCTCCTAGAGGTGAGCCCCCCAGACCATCTCCCGCCCTCAGGACTGTTTCCCCTTTAAAGCCCTCCAGCACCTGCCCTCCTTCAGATTTACCCGCTCCCTCCCACCCTGGCTCCAGCAAGGCCCAAAGGCCGGGGGTGCCCCAAAAGGCTCCGAAACCAGCCCCAGCCCTGATACGGGTCTCCAAGATGCCCCCCGGACCCACCGACCGCCCCTCAGCCCAGAGCCCCCTTCCCCCGCTCCTCACGCCCGCCCGAAATTCCTTCCCGGCTCCAAACGCAGGTCCCTTCTCGAAAACTCTTCACCTCACTCCTCGATCCCTCAGCCCCCGCAGACCAGCCGCCCCCGCCCCTCAACACCCGCGACAGCCCCCCTCCAGGCCTCTCCGCCCCCCCGGCCTGCCCCCGCCCCCACCTCGCGCACGGAGGCGCCGTCCGCGATGACGATCTCCTCCTTGTCCTTGGGGGTCTTCACGGTGACGCGGATGAGCGCCCCGCCAGGCCCTGCCTGGCCGTCCCCGCCGGGGCCGGGGCCGGGGCCGCCGCCACCGCCGCCACCACTCGGCTCCGCCATCTTCGCCGCCCGCCGCCAGCCGGGACCACCGCCACCACAGAGAGGCGGGAGCGGCGCCACAGCACCGCCTCGCTCCGGCACAGCGCCCCCCAGCGGCCCGGAGGGACAACGGCAGCGCGGGAGCGGGGGGGGACAGAGCGGGGCGGGGGCTCACAGAGGTGGGGAAGGCAGAACGGGAACGGAAAGAGGGCGCCGGAACCTGGGGAGGGCAGAGCGGGAAGACAGTGCTGCCCGCAGGGCCCCACCGGTGCCTCCAACGACTCCCCTTTAACCGGCCCCATCCCCCGATCCCCGCGGTCACCGAGGGCCCACGCCTGCCCCGTGCTCCCTTCTCCTGCCGAGGTCCCTCTGGAGTCCCGGGGCCCCCGGGCCCCCCTCCCGCGGGGACACGGGCAGGGCCCTGTCGGGACTACAGCCCCCGGGATGCTCCGAGCCAGGCGCGGCCTCGTGACGGCCCCGCCCGCCCCGGCCCCACCCCTGCCCCGCGATCCCGGCGGTGGCCATGCTGCGGCCCAAGGCCCTGACGCAGGTGCTCAGCCAGGCCAACACCGGCGGCGTCCAGAGCACGCTGTGAGTGCGGGGGGCGGGCGGGGGGCGACCTTCCCCGAGCGGGCCCGGCGGGCACCGGGCGGTCCGTGATGGGAGGTGACGCCACTGCGGGGCTATGCTTCCCCTGCCCGGGGATGTTTTCCTTGTACTTAGCCCGACTGACACTGCCCCTCTCCATGCCCCAGGGGGTGCTGCCCCTGCCCGGAGATGCTGCCTACCATTCCCCCGTCCCTGCCCCTGCCCTTGCTCCTGTCCCAGCTCTTGCTCCTGCCCCAGATCCTGTCCGTGCTCCTACCTATGTCCCTGCACCTGCCTCGGGCATGCTGCCCATGTCCCTGCCCCAGGGATGCTGCCTGCCCAAGGATGCTGCCTGCCTTTCCCCTGCCCCCAGCCCCTACTCCTGTCCCTGGTTGGGGATTCTCCCTGCTCCTCTCCCGGGAATGCTGCCCCTGCCCAAAGATGCTGCCTGCCTTTCCCCTGCCCCTAGCCCCTGCTCTTGCCCCTGCCTGGGGATGCTCCTTGCCCTTGCTCCTGCCCCTGCCCAGGGATGCTCCCTGTCCCTGCCTGAGGAAGGGGCAGGCGTGGGGCCGAAGCCACACACCCTGCATGGTGCTGGGCTACAGATGGTGCTGGGACTGTGCAGTGTGTGGGGCCGGAGCCTTGCACCGTTCCTGATGTCCGGTGCTGGGATGCCTCGTGCACAGTGCAAGGGCCATGCTCACAGCTGGAGCCATGCACAGTGTTTGTCTCCCAGGCTCATGCCCAGCCTGTGGCAGATCCCACTGCTTCAGCAGACAGAGCCACCAGGCCCTGCACTGCCTTGCTCGGGCCTGGGGCCACTGCTGAGCTTTCTGGCTTTGAAGCCCCCCTACCCCCTGCCAAACCCCTGCAGAGTGGCAGTGTCTTGGGAGCAGTGCTTGGGACTGGGTGAGGGGGTTTGCTCTACCCCTAGTACTGAAAGAGGGTCTGGTGTTAGAGGCATCAGTTTGCCCTGCCATGTCCTTCCCAGGCTGCTGAACAACGAGGGGTCCTTGCTTGCCTACTCGGGCTATGGGGACACTGATGCCAGGGTCACTGCGGCCATCGCCAGCAACATCTGGGTGGCCTACGACAAGAATGGGCACCAGGCGTTCAATGAGGACAACCTCAAATTTATCCTCATGGACTGTATGGTACGTGGGGCTGGGGCCTGCCCTGGCCTCCCTGGGGCCTGGCTGTGGTGCCAGGACTGTGCTAAGGGTCCAGGCCAAGCTGGGGTGTAACAGGTGCTGTTTCTTCCTGGGCAGGAGGGGCGAGTGGCCATCACACGGGTGGCAAACCTGCTGCTCTGCATGTACGCCAAGGAGACGGTCGGATTTGGGATGCTGAAAGCCAAGGTAATGTTGGTTGGGGGGTGGCCAGGGGGTCTGCAGGGCTGTATTCCTGCTTTGGTGTGGGAAAGAGCGCTTGAAGAGGATTGGGATAGAAGGGTTGGAAGAAGCTTCTGTGCCTGGGACACTCTTTTGCATCTCCCCCATGCCTGCCCAGGGACCACATCACACCCTTTTAAGGTTCTCAACTGAAATATAAATGACAATAAGCAAGTGGGCAGTGGGTACACGGGTTGCAAAACCCACCTGAACGTGGCTCATGCCATTCTCTGCTTGCAGGCACAGGCGCTAGTCCAGTACCTGGAGGAGCCACTCACGCAGGTGGCCGCATCGTGAGCATGCAGTGGAGGGCTCTGCAGTGCCACTGGGCTCCAACGCCATCACCGTCACCAGCTTGGGTTGGGTGTGAGTGGCCCCATGGGCATCCTGGAGCTCTAGTGTGGTCTTAAAAATAAGGTGGCAGGAATACAAAAGCTGGGGGGAATAAAAGTGTGTTTGATGCTTGTGTCCATTGTGTCTGTTGTTGGGGGAGCTGAGGGGTAACACAGCCCGGCTGGGTTGCAGGTGCCTATTCCCTGGAGAAAGACAAGGAGTTGGAAGGGGCTGTTGTCAAAGGAGAGGGGTCACAACAGAGCCGAGCCCCTGCACAGCCCTGCTGGTCACACTGGGATAGCTGGGGGTGGTGGGGGCTCCTTCCCGTCCCAATTTCCCTGGCTTTCACACGATGGCAGCAGAGGCGAGGGAACATTAACAGCGGCGGGAGCCGGGCTGAGCGAGGGTTCTGCTCCTGGCACAACTGCCCTCGCTGCCGTCCCACCCCACAGTGTCTGTCTCGGTCTGCCTTTGCTGCCATCGCACCACACGCTTCCCTGCTCTGCCCGTGCTGCCCCAGTCTGCCATTGCTGCCCTGGATACCATCGCACGCCTCCCCTCCCCACGCTGCTCACTCTGCCCTCCCTGCCCATGCCATCTTCCCTGCGCACGCTGCCCGTGCTGCCCTCACTGCCCTCACTGTCCTGTGCGCGCTGCCCCAGCCTGCCCACGCTGCCTCACACCCCACGGCGCCCTCGCACCCCTCCCTGCCCACATGGCCCACACTGTTCATGCTGTCCCCGCTGCCCCAGCCTGTCCCGCATTCAGGATCAGGCCCTGGCTCCTCCTCCAGCCACCCCGTGACGGTCCCAGGGGTGACACTACCTGCCCAACCTGCGCTGCGACACCCAGTCCCACCCCTTGAGTCAACCGGGAGCGTTGTTGCCAGCTCGGCCGCTCTCGCCGCCGCTGCCCCAGACCCTCCGCTCTCCCCTGGACCCCCTTCGGTCCCGCTCGCTCTCCGACAGAGAGGAACCTTTGGTCGCTCTGTCTCCTCCCTCGGCGCCTCCGGGAGCCCGGCCCGCCCCGCCGTCTGCTCGAGGCTTGGCAGCGGGAAGGAGGAAACCCAGGGCGGCCCTGCAAGGGCAGGCGGCAGCCGGGGCGACATGGGCAGCCCCGAGGAGGACTATAACTTCGTCTTCAAGGGTGAGTCTTGCGCTCGATGCGACCCCCCCCCACTTCCCCAAAAGGGGTGGAGCAGAAAGCCAGGAGGTGCAGGGAGGGAACAGGGGTGCCCGTTCCTCAGAGCGGCTGTGTCCCCAGCTGGGACGTTGTTGACTATCCCTGCAGCTGTGATGGGCACCGGGAACTACGGAGGGTGAGGGGACTGGGGAGCAGGCACCGACCACTGACAGCAGTGAGGCCAGGGCTGCTGAGCAGTGCCAGGGTCCACAGAGACACGGGGAGATCCACACTCACCCCAAGGCTGCAGGTGTGCAGTGCCAGCAAATTACTGTTGTGGGATGGGGCAGCTGTAAAAGCTGGGGCTGAGTGTGTGAGACATAAATGCCACGACAGCCTGTAACCCCTGAGAGCAGTGGGCATTGAAAAGTCATTTGCAGCGACTTGGGCGGTGGCACATGCAAAGAACATGGTGGTCAAACCTGAGCTGGAGAAATGAGGCCAAGGTCTCAACCTACCTTGCTGAGCTCCTTGGGCCCACCTGGTGTCTGCCAGGTACTATTGGCTGGACTCTGCTGGAACTCAGTGCTCCCTTTGGGCAAGTGGAGACAGGCTCTGGTGTGCCACCCATCCTGGGTGCCCACTGCAGCAGGGTGACCCAGGGCTTACCAACATCCTTGCTCTGCTCCTGCTGCCCAGATCCCAGTAGCCAGGACCCCCCTGAACAGCTCTGGGGCGCCACCAGCACTAGGGAGCACAGCTAGGCTCCCACAGAGACCCATTTGCTGAAGGAGCAACCACACTAGGGGTTAAACCCACACAGCTGCCCAGCCTCTGCGATCTGTCTGGGGTCATTGGACAGCAAGCGATGCCCATGCAACCAGTGCTGGTAGCTGGGGCAGTCCAGTGGGATTTCTCCTTCCTTCCACAGTTGTCCTGATCGGGGAGTCTGGGGTGGGAAAAACAAACCTGCTCTCTCGTTTTACCCGCAACGAGTTCAACCATGACAGCCGCACCACCATTGGCGTGGAGTTCTCCACACGCACAATCCTGGTGGGAGATGCCGTGGTGAAGGCTCAGATCTGGGACACTGCTGGACTGGAGCGGTACCGTGCCATCACTTCAGCGTAAGGATGGGAGGCCTGAAATCCATGCTTCTCCTGGGGCTTGGGTTCAGCCCCGTGGGTGAGGATGCTGGGGGGGCGGTGGATCTGGAGCATGGAATGATGATGGGGTTCTGTCGTAGGTATTACCGGGGGGCTGTGGGGGCCCTGGTCGTGTTTGATATCACTAAGCACCAGACATACGATGTGGTGGACCGCTGGCTGAAGGAGCTGTACGACCATGCTGAGGCCAGCATCGTTGTCATGCTGGTGGGGAACAAGACTGACCTTGCAGAGGCTCGAGAGGTGCCCATGGAAGAGGCAAAAATGTTTGCAGGTACAGGCTGGCACCCCGTGACAGGGCTGGGGGCTTGAGAACCTCCCCAAAAGCGTGGACCTGCACCAGTGCAGGCACCTGAACATCTCTAAAGGTGCTCCAGATTGGAGCCGTGTCCTCACTGGGGTCTGCATCATCTCAAGGGGCTCCTCTCCTTGCAGACAACAATGGGCTGCTGTTTGTTGAGACCTCAGCGCTGGACTCCACCAATGTTGAGGAAGCATTTGAGACCATCCTGAAAGGTACACTGGTGCCGTGGTGCAGCAGGGTCCCAGGGCATTGCGGGGTCCCTTTCCCGGGGATGCAGGGCTGGGCAGATGATGTGCAGCACTTCTCTCCCTGCTCCACTTCAGCTCTTTTGGGCTAGTTTCATGAGACCTTTTGGTGGTGTCTTTCTGTCTGCTTTGGCTTTCAGCCTTTGGTGCTGGGTGTTTCACTCCCCACACCTGAAGCTTTGCTCTCATGGCCTCTGGGCAGCCCCCAGGGGCTGCTTCTCCCCCATAATCTCCAGTCTCCTTCCTGTTGTCCTGGGCTCATGACTTGGTGTCTCCAGCATCCTGCCAAACCAGCCATGGGGACCTAGGGGGCCAGGGATGAAGTCCAAGAGCAGCTCTCCAGGAATGGCAGCCAGCAGCATCTGGGCAGTGAGGTGTGCCATGCTATGCTGAGCCATGCCAAACCATGCGGTGCCAGTCCATGCCATGCTGTGCAGTGCTGTGCTGAACCAGCCTGGCCCAGTGAGCTGGCAGCCCCAGCACAGGATAAAGCACTAATCCCAGGTTGGGCAAGAGGAAATTGCCCAAGCACAGGGTGTTCCCCAAGCGCATAGAGATGCAACCTGTGGGAGCTGCTCCCTTGTCACCCCTCGAGTCACCCCTCTGCTGCACAGAGGGGAAGGAGAGCCAGTGGCGTGCCGAGCTGTGGGCGAGCAGTAGGGGCTGCAGGCTTGAAGCTGTCCCTGCATCCCCAGGGGGCTGACATACTTCTTCTTTGGCAGAAATCTTCTACAAAGTGCAGAAGCAGAAGCAGAGGAGCAGCCAGAACAACACGGTGTCACTTGCCAGTGAGAACCCTGCAAGCACGGCCCCAGCACAGGCAGAGAGGCGCCCGTGCTGCGTGGCCCTCTGAGCCCACCAGGCACTCCGGGAAGTCCCCAGGGAACCCCACAGCCCTGGGACTCACCAGTGGCCACCAGCACAGGCTGTTGTCACCCTGCCTGCACTGCCACCCCTGTCCTGGTGCAGTGGGGACCAGCAGCCTGGACAGGGGCGAAATTCTGCCATAAACAGTGAGAAGCACCAGCTCCAGGAGCTCTTCTCTCTCGGTTTCATTTTTGCTGGGCCCTGATTTGCATCACTGCTGTCACACACGGTATCAGCCCTTCTGGAACTGCAGGGCAAAAGGACCAGAACACTCCTGAGGCACCTCTGGGGCAGAAGCCAAGAGGTTCTAGGCAGGATCATGCCAGCAACAGGAGCCTCTCTGCTTGCCTCTGGCCCTGGGGTTTCTCCAGTGGGACCACCCTGTGCTGTGCACTGAGGATGTGGCTGACCAACAGGTATCTGTCCCACCAGGGACTGCTCTGGAGTTGAGCCAAGCCCTATGGTGTGAAGTGGCAGCACTCAGCCCTTGGCTGTCTCATCCCTAGACATCTGTCCCATCCCTAGACATGAGGCACATGTGGCAGCAGGACCAAGCAAAGGTGCCTGATGTCTGCATGGCGGGACAGGGCTTGGCGCAGGGCCCAGTGCCATGGGGCCGGGAGCAGCTCTGTGTCCAGCACGGGCGTGACACAATCATTAAAGGACTTGTGAAATGCAGGTTTACTGAGCTGGAATTCCTGCGTGTTTGTGGTCAACGCCCTGGATCCCCACCTTCATAATGTGCTGAAGATCATGGCCTCCACAGCAGCCCAGCTGGATGCCATGGCTCCCCTGTGCCCCCTCCCACCCCGATATCATGGCTCTCCTGCACTCCCTCCCATCCTGAAGCTAGGCTCATCCTGCACCCCCTCCCACCCTAAAGCCATTCTCCCCCTGTGCCTCCTCGCCATGCAGCCTTTCCCAGTTTAGGTCCCCTGTTTGAACTTTATCAATTCAAACGATGACGCAGCCTCTGCTTGTAACCTGAAACCGCTTGGAAACGGGATAATTCCTGATGGATTCTCCGCGTCTTCACTCGCTTTCCCTTTGCACCACGCCAGGCATGCCAGCCCAGCTCCACGTCACACCCACGGCTCTGCGTGGAGCACGTGGCCATCACTGTCCCCATCGGGAGCACACACCGGTGGTGGCCTGTCCCTACCGCCATGCAACATCCCTGCCCCCTCACCTGGCCGAGGTGAGCACACCTGAGTGCTGACGGGCGGCCCGGGCCGCCAATGGGTGTGGAGCAGGAAAGGCTGTGGCCACCAATGGGTGGCGGGGGACGGCCCCTGCCAGGGCTGGATAAGGCCCGGAAATCCCAGTTGGTCCAGTGGGAGTGGGGCTGTGGTGCTGGGCGAGATGCGGGGCAAGGACGATGAGTACGATTATCTCTTCAAAGGTGGGTCTGCTGCCCGGCCTGCGCTGGCCGTGCCTGTGCCCGGCCTCGGCCCGCTGCCGTCAGGGCTGGCTCCACTGGGATCTGGGGCTCCTACTGGGATGTAACACTCAGTTCTCGGCAGCGGGGGCTTGTTGTGGTGGTCTGCCGTGCTGGGAAGGAGGGTGGATACTGGTGAGGCTGGAGTTGAAGCGCTGCCGTGGTCGGAGGGTTTGCTAGAGCTGGCCTGATGGTTCGTGGTGCCGGTGCTCATTACGGCAGCTCTTTGCTGCTGCGGGAGGACGCTGGAGCCCGCAGCTCCTGGAGCGGTGGCTGTGGCGATGGCAGGGTGCTGGGCCCGGGGGTGTTGGGGAAGGCTGGTGCGTGGGACTCTGGGGGTGTTGCCTGCCCCCTGAGCATCGGTGGGTGCTCTGCTCTGTGGCACTGGGTGAGGGGAGCACGTCTGGGAGCTGAACAATCAACCCCAGGAGTGAAAGCCGTGCTGGTCCCCAGCTGCAGTGGAAGGAGAGGATCCAGGGATCTGGGCTTGTCCTTTCTGATGCTGGTCATGCTCTGACCTCACTGCTGTGCATGGGGCGAGTGGGGGACAGGGGCAGGTTCTTGGAGACACAACGTTGGTGTCTCTGCCTGTGGGAGCCCAGGATCCCCATCCCTGTGCATGCCAGGCTTCCCTGCTGTCTGCTGTGGCCAAAGCAGGTGCTGGGGAAGCAAAGGGACATCTTGGCAATGCCACAGCCTCCTGAGCCATAAAATCCAGGGTGTGAGCTCACCAGTGGGTGGCTGTGAGTCAGCCTACCCACACAGGCCTGCCCGCAAGGCCCCAGGTAATTCTAGCCACCGACACGACGTAATTCCAGCCAGCAACGTGCTGGTAGCCCCTGGTTCCTTGCATACCTCCCCTGGCCACTGCCCAGGAAAATCCTCCTCCCTGGAGTTAGTCTGGGACTTAATGTTGGGGAAACTCTGCTGCTGAGTGATGCCTCGAGTACAATGCCGAGGGAGGAGCTCTCCCAGCTGCTTTGTTCTGCACTTCTCACCCGGTGCTGTGCCAGCTGTGTGGCTCTGAGGGGCCTTCAGCACATGGTCCTCCTGTGTCTGTCCATCCCCTGTCATCCCACAGGAGCCAGGGCTGGGAGCAGCTCACACAGACTCTTCATTCCCCTCTTGGGTCTCATGGTGGTCTCTGGAGTTCTAGAGAACTCAATTTTCAGTGCAAGGGCAGCTCATCCTTTCCAAAACCAGAGCAAAGTCAAAGGGGAATGCAGTGTCCAAGGGCATGGAGCTGGGCTAGTGCTCCCAGGGTCCAACAGCTCTGCAAGCCCAGCCACCTCCTTGAGAAAAGGGAGGTTGTCACAGTTGGAAGCAGCATTATCCCGAGTTCCACTGAAATGGGAGCAGTGTTGCAAAGCACGATGCACGTTCCAGCTCTGCAAGACCCGATACTGCTGGGGGGGCTCAGTACAACTGAGGAACAGCTCTGGGCATGGCTGCTCCTGCAACCATTCCTTGGGGCCCTGTGTGGAGCTCCAGGGTGTTTCCATCCCTGCAGTGGGACATAGTGTGGTGAGGATGTTCAGAGGCAGTGAAGACAGGATGTGGCAAATGCTTTTGTGCCAGGGGTGAGGTGTGCTGCTCCAGCTCCCCAAGCCATTCAAGCTCAGGGACATGGGTCTCATCACCCCCACAGGCTGCAGGACCCTGCACCACCCACTCTGCATCCCTGGTGTGGTTCAAAGCCCTCTGGAGCCTGCCATGGAGCAAGGCACTGCCAGGATGGGGATTGTGGCAGTTGAGCTAGGGAAGCAGCAATTTCCTGCTGTTGGTATTAAACCAAGCTCAGATCAAAACTTTGAAGCTGGGAAAGTGATAATGAACCTGGCTCACCACTGGCCTGCATTTCCTACTGTCTTGTCCAGGGTAGTCCAGGCTGTTTTGGTTCTCTCAGACCTCTGTGCAGTGGGCAGCAGCTGAGAAGTCTCCCCAGCAGCCAGGAAAAGGGGGGTGGGGAGGGGGATACTGCCCCTCTGCTCCACTTTGGTGGTCTAGTGAACCAAGAGGTGGAACAAGATGGGCTTTATGGTCCCCTCCACCTACACCATTCTGTGATGCCCTGGAGAAGCCGCCCTCCCCTCATTTGCTGGCTGTCCTGGCACAGCTATTGCCAGCAATGCTCCAGGTGCCTTCCAGCTTCCCTCAGTGATTCTAGAGAGCTGTTCCACTTACTGCAGGACTTCCTGGTGCCAGGCTGTTTGCTGTCTGCCCTACACCAAGGGCTTTGTCAACGGGGTGGCTGCACTGTTGCAGGCTTTGCACCATGCAGAGAAGCCATGTCTGCGAGCTGGTGGGAAGGGGTTATCCAGGACATGGAGCAATATCCTTGCGGGATGGTAGCTGCTGAGCCTTGACTGAGTGTAACTGCCTTGCTGAGGCTCCTGCAGTGTGTGGCATCCCAGTGGCCCCTGGCTGGTGCTGTTGTTCCTGTGTCCTCCCCACTGTGGTCACTGGATGGTTGTGACCTCAGCCCTGCTGTTGTCCAACCCTGGTGGGGAGACATGTCCCACAGGTGGGTGAAGTATCTGAGGATACACATGGAGAATGAACAGGATCGGCAGTGAGGGAATTAAAAATAACTTAAAAAATAAAACAAAAAACCTGTTGAGTCATAAACTCAACAAACTTGACAGGGGAGGTGTGTGATAAAGCTCCCCAGAGCCTGTTTCACCAGGTTTTACAGGAACCAGCCAGATCTGGGAACGGCAGAAAATGCATTTAACTCACACTCGGGAAGTTCCCAGCTCATGGGCTGGACCAGCAGCAGAGGATGCTTCCTTTCAAACCATGTCTAAGTCCTCCAGTGTGCCTTCAGGGTTGGAAGGCACACAGGGTTGGCAAAAGGAGCCTCAGCTCGGCCTGGCCTCTGGCCTGGCTCTCCCTGCATAGGTCCTGACCCTGGTTTTCTGGCCATTTCGAGTACATCAGTGCATATGGTGCTTTCCCATCCCCAGGGACAGTAACTTCTGGCAAATTCCCAGTGATGGCAGGGATTTTCTCAAGGGGGATTTATAGGCAGCAGGGATACTGCTAGGAGGAGTGGAGGCAGCTGGTCCTGCTCTGCTTCACCCCTCACCTGCCAGCTTCTCCTGGATGATGGGGTCTGGATGGGGAGGGGGAGTGGGGGGCAGATGGGGAAATTCCCATCCCTGGCAGGCTGTGGGGTGGATGGCTTTCCTGGGTGGCTGGGGGAGCTGATGCTGTATTTGTGCCCCCCAGTTGTGCTCATCGGGGACTCAGGGGTGGGGAAGAGCAACCTGCTCTCGCGCTTCACCCGCAATGAGCTCAACCTGGAGAGCAAGAGTACCATTGGGGTGGAGTTTGCCACGAGGAGCATCCAGGTGGACAACAAGACGGTGAAGGCTCAGATCTGGGACACAGCCGGGCAGGAGCGGTACCGGGCCATCACCTCAGCGTGAGTTTCCTTGCTCTCAACCTGCGGCCCTTGCCTGAGGCCCTGCTGTGACCCTGTCCCCTCACGGTCTCCCAGGTACTACCGGGGGGCAGTGGGAGCTCTGCTCGTCTATGACATTGCCAAGTACCTGACGTATGAGAATGCAGAGCGCTGGCTGAAGGAGCTGCAGGACCACGCTGACGCCAACATTGTCATCATGCTGGTGGGCAACAAGAGTGACCTGCGGCACCTGCGGGCTGTGCCCACCGATGAGGCCAGGAGCTTCGCAGGTATCTTCCCCCGTCCTGTCCAGCCCCATCCCATCTGGCTGGAGTTCATGGCACTCACCTGAGCTCACGCTGTTTTTGCAGAGAAGAACGGGCTGTCCTTCCTTGAGACGTCTGCTCTGGATTCCACCAATGTGGAAACAGCTTTCCACAACATCCTCTCAGGTAAGGGGCAACCAGGAAAGGGAGGGACAGGGATAGAGATGGCTTTGGACATTGTGTCTTCTCAAGACACTGCTGGGGGCCTGGTTGTACTGGGTAGGATCTGGGTAGGAATCCTGCTCCCTTGGATGGGGAGAGGTGGGCATTTGCACCCCTGGAGCTGTGTGTTTGTGGAGGGAGCAGATCCCCCACTGAAATACTTACCTAAACAATTTTTTCACTTCCCCTCTCTCTGCTGGCAGAGATCTACCGCATCGTGTCCCAGAGGCAGATCACTGGGCAGCCGGAGCCAGAGTTTGGCCCCTCCACCACCATTGAGCCCATCCGGGTGCTGCCCACACAGCAGGAGGGCCGGCAGGCACCCTGCTGCCAGAACATCTGAGCCCCTGGGGTGCCCCCACCGTGACCCCCCACCACCCAGCACATGGTGGCATCATGTCTCACCCTCTACCTCTGCCCACCACAGCTCCCTGAGCAGTGCAGGCTGGTGGCCTTTGTGTGCACCACCATCCTGCCTGTATGCTTCTCCACCTGTGCTTGTGTAGGACCAACAAATAGCGGGGACGGGGGGGGAAGCATCAGGGTGTCTCCCCTCTCTCCCCAAGGTTGGGGACATGCCATTTCCTATGTCCCTGCTCCCTTTAGCCCTGTGGGCACAGTTGCTGGGTGACTGGGTGCCACTGAGCAAGCCTGAACATGGCGAGTCCCAGTTTGGTGACGCCCTGTGTGCAGCCCCGTGGGATGGGTGTGGAGGGGGACTCTGGGTGCATCCTTCTCCTGCCTGGTGAAACCAGCAGTGATGTGGCTGGTTGTGCCCAGCCCTGTCCCTGCGGCACTGAGAGCCGGGAGTGCCTCTGGGTGCTGCTGGGGCCATCCAGGGTGGGGTGTGGGGGTGACGCTGTTTTTGTGTTGTGAGCCCCTCCCTGTGGCATGACCCCAGCAAAGGGAAAAGCTGTGACTCTTCCATGGAAAGAGATGGGAGCAGAGGCTGGGGGGCCTTGGCCTTTGGGAAGCCCCAAGGAGAGGGCAAGGGGGGACCAGGGATTTGGGGGCTGAGGGTGAGGGCAGGGATGAGCTGCTGAGGGTGGGCACCTTGTCTTTCTGCACAGCTCCCTGTGTGGGAGCCAGTGGCAGCACTGGGGACCCCTTGGCTCCAGCTGCCAGGACCCCCTGGCATGGCTTGGCCCTTCCCTGCTCGAGTGTTTGGCCACTGTGGCTGGTGGCTGCATGGCCCAGCTTGGGGGCATGCCACCATTGGATAGAGTGTCTGCTACATCAGTGGGATGACAGTGGTCTTGTCCCCTGCCTGGGGGACAGCGGGCACCCCCCAGGGTGGGCATCACCCAAGATGTTGAGACAGGCTGTGCTGAGCCCTGTGCTGCTCTCAGGGGTGATTGGCAGGTGTCAGTCAGGAGGGGTGCAGGTGGGAAACCAGGCGCTGTTAAGCCAGTACTGGGAGTGTGGCCCCTGTCACAGTGTGGGGTTTTGGGGGATCTCTTTCTCTCCACAGCTGCTCCCAGTCTCTGCATCTCACTTGCCTGTGCCAGTAGGATCTGGGACAGGGTTCCCCCTTGGGGCACGATTTCTCAGTGAAATGGAAATTGAGGCAAAATCCCCAAATAAAGCTGCTGTTGAAGCCTTTTCTCTCTCTGCCAGGTCTTTCCTTCAGGCAAGAGCAGTGCCAGCCCCACATGGGACAGCTGGGAAGTACCCACAGGCAATGAAGGGTGAGGAGGAGGGTTGGGAGGAAGGCATGATTGTAGCCTGGGCAAGGTGGTGTCCTGCTGGGAGGCCAGAGGGGAGAGCTTGAAATCAGGATTAGAAGGACAGGTGGGATCCTGCTGCCAGCACAGGGGCAGTGCAGGGATGCACAAACGGGGCACAGAAGCAGCTGCACCATATGGGTGCCCCTTTTTATCCACCCACTGTGCAACCACCCCAGCCCTGGCAGCACCACCTTGGCTCCAGCTCCCTGGCACTGTGTCCCTACACCATGGCACTGCCCCCTCCAGAGGCAGCCTCATCCCTGAGCTGGCCAGACCCATCCTCTCTCATACCCTGGGTCTGACTACAGCTGGGGGCCGTCCCCAGGTGAATGGTGGCCACGGCCCCACGGGCTGTGCTTTACCCCATGCCCCCCTCAGCTGGCAAAGCCCTGGCAACATGCAGAGCAGCTGGAGCTGCCAAGCGCCACCTCCTCCCACACCATCTGCCCACACCAAAACACGGTGCCAAGAGGTGATGTCAGCCCCACCGGCTGGAGAGGTGGGCAGGTGGGGGATGGATGCTGCTCCACAAAAGGACAAGGCTGAGCCAAATGTCCCTGGGGCCTCCCTGCCATTGGACGTGTATCAGCCAGGCACTGGCATGGACACACGGGATGATGAGTTCATTTAGACTCATGGAGACACTCTTGGGCTGGGCAACTCAGTTTTGTTCCAGGCTTCCCAGTTTTCAGATGTTTTCTGCTGGGATGAAGAAGTGGGAAGGGTGAAACGTGGCACAGTTTCACTGTGGGAAACTGACGTGGGACCTGCCAGCACCAACACTGGGAGAAGCAGCTGCCTCGGGAGCTCATCATCTCACAAGTGCTTTAATGAACCCCAAGAAGTGCTGGCAGAAGCATGGGACTAGTGGGAGACGCAGGAGGGGTGGCAGAGGGAGGTCCAGCCCCACTGCCCTGGAACTCAGCCCAGCAGTGCCTTGTTCCCAACCACTGCTCCTGGCCCTTCCTGAATTGTGAACAGACACAAACCAAGAGCAGATACCAGGTTTCTTAAGTAATAATACTTTAATAAAATTAAGTTCTTAATGTAATTTAGCACATTTAATACATTAACCCTTTCCCTTCTTTGTTTTCTACAAGTTGTGCAACATCATTATTTTAATTTTATTTTATTTTCATTTTTTTCCTTCTCCCATTATACTATATGCCTCAAAACTCAGACAACAAGCCTAACTCTACTTCTATGTTCGGTTACATCTCTCTCTCAGGCCTTTATTTTTGCGTAACGCCAGAGAGATGAAAATACCTGGATGGAACATGTGATTGGTTTCCAATAGTAACAATCCCGACTACAGGTTTCCTATGATGTTAAAAGAAAAGAGAAAAAAAAAAAAAAAAA